>JACVEI010000156.1:0-27372 GCA_018115615.1 Pestalotiopsis sp. DP-2020a | reverse complement strand
GCAGCCTGGTCAATGTTGAGGTCAGTATGTATATGTAAATATTGTACTCGAGCAGCCAACTTAATTGCCAAGCGACGACGAAACTGCCCATGGCACCTGCAGTTTTGTCCGTCTGCCGGCCAACCCAGTAGTGACTAGTCACGATATCAACATGGCAACCCACCTGTTTAGTTGCATGCATTGAACCTACCTGGGTTGGGCCTCGCGGGCTACGTCAACGCAGTGCAGGAAGCCGGGAAGCAGAGATGAGTGTGTGACGGCCCGGGCCAGGTATCTGAGAGCCCAACGGGAGGCAGGAGAGATCTAGGAGGAGCCCGTGTATTATCACCCATCCAAATGTCTCACTCACTTCCTCATCCAGCCTGAGTATTTCTCCTCCTGAAATATATACGTATGAACGACCTGAAATAACTAGCTACCTACGTAACGCTCTGCCAAACCTCTCACCCAATAATCCATGTCGCGCTGATGATAGACTGTCCTTTCTACCCTACCAACGATCACCGTAGCATCCGTTGTTATTATTGTACGACGTCCTTGTGCACGCCAATGAGGCCAGTGTTCTCTTCTGCCTCCACTCTCCCGTCGATTGCCACATAATGGAAAGGCAGTGACGAAAGAAAGAAGAAGGAAAAGCCTGTATGTCGAGAGAGCATAACATTGTGGCCAGTCATCAAGAACCATCATACCTATACGAGATGGGCGCCTTTCTACTCCAGTTGCGCAGTCTGCCGCGGCATTTCACCTTTGGTGGCCTTGCCTTTATCACAGTCGTCCTGCTTCTGCTGCTCACCATGCAACTATCCCACGTGGAGCTGACCCATTATGCACCATCCTCCGCCTCATCGGAGGAAGCGTCCGAGCCGGCCCAATACGGCGGTAGTGACTACGGCGGACAGTCGTTGCCGTTCCCGGCCGACATCGGTCGCGTCACCAACAACAGCCTGGGCTTTTCCAAGATCCTCGTCGTCGGCTTGCCCGAGCGCACCGACAAGCGCGACGCCATGGCGCTCACGAGCTCTCTGACCGGCTTCCACGTCGAATGGGTGGACGGCGTGCGAGGAGAGGATGTTCCAGACAAGGCGGTGCCCTATGGTGTCGATAGGAAGAAGTTGTGGGAGAACAATCTGGGCAGCTGGAGGGGACATATGAACGCGGTTCGCAGGTGAGCATGACAAGTATAACAGCACCCATCCCGCCATTGTGAGGCAGACCTGGTCTCGATTTACGAAATACATACACGTACACTGGGAATGACTTTTTGGCCGAATAGGCGTGGCATATACTCGGACGTATGCTGACCCATGTCTTGCAAGGATCGTCGAAGAGAAGCTGGAGTCTGCCCTCGTCATGGAGGNAATAGGCGTGGCATATACTCGGACGTATGCTGACCCATGTCTTGCAAGGATCGTCGAAGAGAAGCTGGAGTCTGCCCTCGTCATGGAGGACGACATGGACTGGGACGTTGGCCTGAAACCACAGCTCGAGAAAGTAGCCCGAGGCGCCCGAGAACTTTTCGAATCTGCCCCGAACCCAAGCTCGCCATACGGCGACGGCTGGGACATTCTGTGGCTCGNGACGACATGGACTGGGACGTTGGCCTGAAACCACAGCTCGAGAAAGTAGCCCGAGGCGCCCGAGAACTTTTCGTATCTGCCCCGAACCCAAGCTCGCCATACGGCGACGGCTGGGACGTTCTGTGGCTCGGCCACTGCGGCGAAGTCTTTCCGGAACTGCTGGACGAGAACAAGAAGAAGGCGGCCGAGGACGCCGGGCTGAGATATATGCAGCGCAAGTTTGTCATCGAGAACGATCCCACCGTGCCGCCACGCGACAAGCTGACAGGCATCATGGACTTCCGACAGAGTCCCGAGGGCACACGCTGGGTTCACATCACCGGGGCGCCCATCTGCACCTTTGCTTATGCCCTCTCCCACCGAGGCGCCCGCAAGGTGCTCTTTGACCTCTCGGTCGACCACCTCGAGGGCCCGTTTGACAACTCGCTCGCATCGCTGTGCAGACGCGCCGTCTCGGCCGTGGGCGCCCCAGACGCCCCTGGGCTCGGAGACCGTGGTCTGGACACCAAGTGCATCAGTGTCACTCCGCCCGTCTTCTTCCATCACAAGGCAAAAGGAAACCTCGCGGGCGACAGCGACATTCAGACAGTCGCAGACGGCGCCGTCCGTGACAAGGGCTTCACGGAAAACATCATGTGGAGCGCGAGGAACAATATCAGAAACATGATCATGGGCACGCAGATGGAGAGTCAGTTTGGAGAGCACCCAGGGGAATCAAGATGAAAAATCAAATATTAGACTGAAATGCGTGGATAGATTGATAATTCAGAACAATAAATAATATGATCAAATCTCCATGGGACTATGGTCCGGAATTTTGATAGCAGATACGGCATACCAATTCATTTTACAGACAAGAAGAATACACCCCCAAAGCATGTTCCGGTAGAAGAAAACAAGCCACGTCTAGAAAGGTCATGGTTTCGGTCCGTCGTCTCGTACAACCCATCTCATCGGAGAGCAGAAGAACAGATCTGCTCCCGGCGGGAAATGCAACCACTGACCAGCCTCGATCCTCTCTCCAAGGTGGAATGTGGAATCCAACCAGTGCAGCCGGTACCCGAAAAAAAACTCCTTCGACTCCGGGTATTCAAAGAGAGGAAGAGAAAAAGACTCGTCAAAGGTAATCAATCACCCAACTTGAAAGAATTGGCAAATGCCCATAGACTTCGTCGTAGCGGAAGAGATGGAGGAAAAGAGAGAGAGAATAAAAAAAATGGTCATAATGACTCTGCCCAGACTACTCGTCCGAAGCAGAATACCGGCCGCCCATGCCCCAATACTGCTCGGCCATGAACGTGGCAGGCGCCGCCTTCTTCCAGAGGTCGTTGAACGCCGTGAAGAAGATGCAGTCGGCCGGGTTGCTCGTGAAGGAGCCCTTGATGGAGGTAAACGCCGTTGCCTGATTGTCCGTGCTCGGGACAGCGGCGCCGTTGGCCTCGCCCTTCCAAGGCCAGCCCGTCTCCGTGACGACAATGCGCTTGCTCGAGTCGGCCATCTTGCTGCGGATGTTCCCGAGCTGCGTCGTCACAAAAGGACCGGCCTGGTCGGCGCCTGTGTTGGGGTCGAAGAAGGGGTGTACGTTGACGGCGCAGTAGTCCGACTCGTCGCAGAGCTCGGGGTGGTTGATGGCCGCCACAAATGTGTCGACCGTGACCACGGGCCCCTGGTATCCGGCACTGCGCAGTCCAGACCGCGCCTGCTTGACGGCCGCGATGACCTGGGCCGGGCTCTTGGCGCCGTTGTTGACGAGCTCGTTGCCGACGCTGACCGTGTCGACGATGCTCCAGTCGTTGTTGATCCCCGAGGCCATGGTGGCAACGGCCGCGTCCACCGAGTCAATGTCGAAAATGCCGAGGAAGAGCTTGTTGCCGTACTTCTTGGCCGCGGCATAGGCCGAGGCCACCTGGTCGCAATCAACACCATAGAGACGGACGACCCCGTGGTCAGCGGCGAAGATGCCAAAGTCGGCATCCACCTGCGAGGCCGTCTTGCAAGCACCAGTTCCCGTATACGGCGAGTATGTGACTCCATGCAGGGTCCTGCCGCCACCGGTAGCGGGGACCGGGACAGCAGAAGAGGACGGGCCTCCTCCTATCGCGGCCGGGGCGGCCGGCACAGTCTCGACCACAGTGGTCGGGTATTTGGAGGCTGCCGTCTGGGCAACGCCTGCATTCGTCACAGCCGGCGACTTGGGCGGCGCTGGGATCGACGAGTACCCAGGCGAAGACGCAGCCGAGGGGACGTGGACAACCGTCTCAGTCGCCGTATGGACAGGATTACCGAATTGGTCCAGGTAGACCACAATTTCCGCCTGCTCCGTGGACGTGGCAACAGAGGCATCAGTCACAGTCAACCTGTCCTGTTTGGGAATGAAGGCCCTGCGATGGACATGCCGCTGCTGCACGGTGCGTCGTTCTGCTTCTTGATCGATCAGCTTCTACGCCGTGATGTGTGTGTATCATAGCATGCCCTTTCAAATCAAGATTGAGGATTTTGTGGTGGGAAGGAAGTCAGGGACTTACCCAGCTCGGCAGCCGAGAGCTGAAGCAGCGAAAGCACTGCGAGGGAAGACGGTATGACTCTCATATTGTGAGTATGAACCTTTTCTTCTTCTTTTCTCGATAATCTTCAAAACAGGATTCCAGGGTTTCTCTGTTTCTTCTTGTTCTCCTGGCTCAAAAACAAAACAGTGTATTTTCTGCTTCAAGTAATGAATGGCAAGCCGACTTCCCCGTGGCTGGCGACTCAGGCCAGGAAGAGCCGGCAGTATGTAGCGAGAGGTGTGACTAAGATCAGTCAGCAACAAGAGGAACAAAAGCAACAAGGAAGGCGTCCAAAACAGGTCAGAGGTCCATCGTTTCCAAGTGGTAGGGAGGAAGAAAAAGAGAGCGTGTGAATGAGTATAGGAGTGGATGAAGAAGTAGAGAGATTAGGAGGGACGACAAAGGAGGGAATGAGAGCATTGTTGTGTGGCGTGCGCTTTGTGTATACAAGAATGACCATCGATAGCAAAGAAGAGGAGAGCACGCGCCGCCGTGGCAGCTCCAGTAGTTGCCACATCAAAACACGAGCGACGGAATGTGTCGTCCCTGGCTCAGATTATTCGAGAGTGGGAGCGAAGGAATGATGGGCCGACTAGGGAGGCGCCATCATCAAACAAGTGAGACAACCATGGCCAGGAAACCACGACCAAGTCTGGGAGGAGAACGGGGGAGTAGGATATGTCAAAAAGGTCGCCGTAGCCGATAAAACGTACACAGTGAGGCCGCCTTTGAGATCCTTACGGCTCCTTGGCACCAAAGCTCTTGCTTTTCCGTACCGACTTGCGGTGATATATGAGAGATGACAGGAAAGACGGACGAACGGCTGTACCGTTGAGAGTGACGCCAGTGTAAGACCAAGAGGAATTGTATCGTGGGCTTGGTTTTGTGCCACATGGGGGGAGGAGAGAAGACAAAGATATGCGGAGGTCTCGGTCTACTGAACGAAAAACTGGAAAGGATGAGCAGTCCAGATGCTCGGATGGACCTGACTGGCTCTGACTGCCCGCGAACATGGAGGAATTAAAGGAACGCCCGAGAGTCGAGCACCGCAGTCTCAAGAACAACAAACTGGGATCAGATGGCGTCGATTGTAACAAAACGGGAATGAGTAGCTGCAAGCATCGTCCTGAATAGGCTGGGTTATAGCTGTGCATGCACCCTCAAGAAGGGAAACGCAATAGAGGAAAACACGGTTTAAGGTTATTCGCCTCGAGCAGCGCCGATGACTTCCCACTCACCGTTGCTGTTGTTGCTGCTTCTGTGAGTATATGATGTAAAGGGAGATGCATGTACAGATGTGTATGTATGCATGGTATGTAGACCCTGCGCTTGAGACCGTGTAAAGGCGAAAGAGTCTATTCCATGGCCACACCAGGCTGACATTTCGTGCAGTTGTTGCCTGCTTTGCTGGCTTGTGTAATGTGTGTGTCTCCTTTCGACTTCCTGAAAGTCATGTGCACACTTCTTGTATCTCATATATTAGCATGACATGGCACAAGCTCAATCGACGAACCAGCGTCATCTCCACACAATCGATCCTCATGACTGGTTGATAATTAATTGCGAGGGATGCTGCCGACGTCTCCTAGACTAGACTCAAGTCGTGTCTTGTTCAATCTTGTATTCAATTAGATATTATGTATCGGGCTGGTGGGTGTTTTGCGTGACCGCGTTGCCGTTCTATTCCGTGACCTGCATAATCATTATGCGCGCAACATGTACGCTCGGCTCGTCTGAAACTTCAATCGTACAATTCTCCGGCCGCAGATGGGTCCGGGGAACATGGTTGTCATGTATAGTCGGGGCATCCGCCCTTCCACCTATCGCCGTCTAGTGGTGGTGGTTGGGGGCTTTGACCGTTTTCTCTCCTTGTTTGTTGTCCTGTGCGAGCCGCTTGGCTACTATGCCACAAGCGACGACTGTCTGTTGGTCTTCCGGGTCATAACTTTGGTGATGGCGTGCCGTATCGTGACACCAGCCTTCTCAATTTCCTTTCTAGACAGTCCCGAAGTGACGCAAACCTTGAGCGCCGGGCTGATCGTCCATGTCTCATCCTTGGGCGTACCGATAGCCTTCACCGACGGCAAACTCTTGAGGCGAGTGATCAGGACGCCGTTGTTCAATGTCTTGGAATGGCACCGTTAGTTCAATCAACCAATACTCGCCATGCGCTGTACCGGAGGTCGAACACTTACCTCATCGACGCAGTCCTGGAGGATGCGCTCTTGGTCGGCATAGCTGAGGCCCCTCGACCGGACCACGTCCGGCTTCAGCACCAGCAGCATAATGGGGTTCTCGGGAGAGCTGGTACAGTTGACCCAGTCGCTGCGAGGGTCCAGCTGTGCCCTCATGGCCTTGATGTTCTCGCGACACTGTGTCAGGATCTCCGGGTTCGACTGCAGCACATTCAGCGTCTCGCTGGCCGTCACGGCCAGCATGGCCGGCAGGGCGGCGGAAAACGTGTACGACGCGGCCGTGATGCGCTGGTGCTCCACGGCATCACGTCCACCGGCGCAGAAACCACCGCCAGCACAGAGGGGCCCAGCCAGCGATCCCACAATCATGTCGATCTGTGAGGAGTCCACATTCTGAGCCTCTGTCAGGCCCCGTCCGGTGCGGCCCAGAACACCGAAAGACCAGGTCTCATCCAGAATGATGCGGAACTTGTACTTTTCCTTCAGCTCGACCTGGGAAAGGAGTAAGCAAGCGTGCGGTCAGACAAATTGGAAGTCAGTCCGAGGGAGGGAGGGAGGAAGGGAGAGGGAGAAGGGGGAAGGATCGCGCAGGGGTTTTGTTTTTGTTTCACTCGCACGCGCGCACGTACCAGCTTGGGCAGGTTGGTAGAGTCACCAACGAGTTCAAATAAACCTTCGGTGACGATGAACCTTCTGGTCAACAGCTTCTTCTTGGCCTGGTCCCGAACAACCTGCTTCATGATCCTCTCGAGATCCTCCATATCGTTGTGGTTGAACCACTTGACCTGACTCCGGGAGATTTCCAAGCCCTTACGGATCGAGTAGTTGACCTGCTTGTCGGCGAGGATCACATCGCCACGCTTGCAAAAGGAAGGAATGACGCTGGAAATGGTCGAGAAGGCCTGGGAGTAGACGATACAGCCCTCAGTGCCCAGGTAGGCGGCAATATCAGCTTCCGTCTTCATGTGGACATCCTGGGTACCGTAGAACTGTGGCGGGCCGCAAGGTCCGACGCCGTACGTGCGCAGCGTCTGGATAGCCTTGTCCTTGATTTGCTCATTTGCATTGAAATTGTAGAAGTTGTAAGCGGCGAGGTTGGTGACGGTTTTACCGTTGGACAGTTTTGACTTTGGGCCCGTCGGTCTGCGCAAGCAGGTCAGTCAAATTACTCAACAAGGCAACTCTGCCAACCACGCAATGTTTCTCTTCCCAGCTTTGTCCATGTGCGTCTCGTACATACCCAACAATGACGGGAAGTTTTTCGGCCTCGAGCTCCTCGAACGGGGACTGCGCGGGGACCAGAGGCTCGGGCTCCCAGTCGTTGACGAGCTCGTCGATCTCCTCCTCCTTGAGTTTGACATAGTTGGGGCCGTGTGTCGGGTATGAGGGCGAGAGCAGGTAACGGATAAAGAATATGACCAGGACAAGCTCAATGGCGGAGCGGATGGGATCGTTCTGGTAGCTGGACTGGATGTAACGGATGAGGACGGCGCTGCCGGGAATCTTCTGGAAAGCTTCGGACAAGTCGTGGAGAGATGCCACGAGGCGGGTTTGGGCTTCGTGCAGATCCATGGCTGAGGCGCGCAAGGAAAGAGGGAGCCAAGGGGCAAGTGCTGACAAAAGACAGACAAGACAGTCGGACGGTCAGTCAGACGGGATCGAGGATGAACAGGCTGAGGTGGCCGCTCTGCTCCTCGACAAATTCTCTCGTCGTGCTTCGAATTCGAGTTCTGCGTGGACGCGGCACGGTAGGCCTGCGTTTGATCGGTCTATAATCGAGTCCTGATGCAATTTGGTGGTGCGCGATGCGTTGCTATGCAGAGAGACGACCGCGACTCAAAGGTTTCGGTAGGACGCGGCGAACAAGGTCGACTACCAGACCCAGGCTAGGTACGACTTTCGGTTATTTTAGGGGTCGCTCAATCGAGGACATTTGATTGCTTGCTCATGCTGGAGCTGCGCCAGAGAATCGACGCTAACCTAGGCACCCAGCTCCAAAATTACAACACATCAGGTACCGACCGAGTGCTCCGTACATACCTAGGTTACCGACCTTGACCCCAAGGAATTACATGGGTAGGGGATACTTGTCGCTTGTCACGTAAATACACCGGAGGATGAGAAGGGGGAAAAATGAATGCACTTCTACCTCCTGCTTGACGGAGCATGGAGATCCATTTCGACAGCATTACACTCAATTGCATGCACTACGTACAAGTAGCCGGCGTGCATACACTCCTTTGATGGCTTTGAAATCGAGAAGTGAATACAAAGGCAACTGCCTATTCCAACGTTTTCTTATTCTGGCGGTACAGAGTTATGCACCAAATAACGAAAACATCACCAGTGACCAAGAGCTCAGTCGCCTACCTACCTAGCTAGGTACGAGGTACCTAGATAACCTGGCTCAGTAGGCCTGGACTTTTCAAATACCCGATCAAGCGGGTGTCGAAGAAGGTGAGATTCCGCCTAGGTGTACTAAAATACGTTGCCAATACCGCACCTTTTCCCACAAAGGTCTTGATTGCATAACAACAAATAAGTATTTGTACTCTTGGTAGCATTTGTATTTATTTTATAAATTTTATCTGAATATCAGTCGCAACAATCAGAATCACTGTGAAGTATTTCAAAGCATCAATGATTCTCCGTCGAGCAAACGCCCCCAACACGATCACATCATACGTACAGTATATGGAAACAACTTTCATTATCATTTGGAACGGAGAATAATAAAACCCGTAAACCATACAACGATGCCATAGACTCTAGATGTGTATAACGAAAGAAAGGCCATATACCATGCCATGACACCAGTAATACAAAGTACACAAACTTATCTGCGGCCGCGACAAAGATACAACCGCGACATCCTTTTCTATAATATGACGCCCCTCAAAAAACGACTAGTGTCTAAACAAATCGGAACTTGCTCGATGACTTTGTGCTGGAAGCAGTTCCAGTTGCTCCGACACCGTGGTATGATGCGGCACCGGTTCCAGTCTCAGTCTCGTTCATCGTGTTGTCGTTGTCCTGCCCAGTAGGCTGCAACAGCTCCATGGGGATGCTCTTGGTCAAGCTGCTAGGAATGTGCGAGCCGGCAATGATGGGTCCGGCAATCAGCACGACGAAGAGAACGACCATGGAGAAGTACAGGATCGCAAAACGGATCACTCTCCTTCTGCGCAGCTTGGACTGCTTCAGAGAGTAGATGGGGGGACGAATCTGGCGACTGTGGGCACTCGAGTTAGCATCGTTGGCAGTGGGAATGTCATGGGGAAATACATACCTGGGGCGGAGCCAGAAGAGCATCATGGAGTGGAGCTTGTCCATCTGCGGAATGAGAATGAAGGGCAGCATGATGAACAGGAGGATGTGGCCGAGGGCAAAGTCGGCGGCAAACAGACTCAGCTCCGTGATCTTGCAGAGGAATTCACGTGCAGGCTGGGAAATCGAGTGCCAACCCATAGAATACCACTTGCCCGTCCAGAATGCAATGTTGGATTGATCCGTCTTGAACTCACGGGTGAGTGCAAGAGAAATGATGAGCTTCAGGATGAATCGCTGCATGGCCATGACTGTGATCATGCCGAGGAGGGTCTTGGTGAAGTCGAAACCCTCCAGGAAGAACATGACTTCGAAGAAGACGATCAACATGATGACGGCAATTGCGTGCGCAATGGCGGCCAACACACTTCCGAACTTCTTGCAACACATGCTGAGCAGCGGGCCCATACAACAGGCCATACCGAACATGGCACCGAGCGTTCCAGCGTTGATAGCAATGGGGGCAAACGCAACGATGGCGACACGGATCAAAGAGTTGGTGGCAGTTGCGCTCTTGTCGTTGTCAATGACACCCGTCTGCGCGTTGATGAACAGGTACGGGATCAGGGTAACAGCAACATAGAGCAGCGGGGCAATGATCTCGCCGAAAATGACATTGGTGAAGCCGGCGCGAGGAACATCGGCGGAGAGCTTGCTGGACGGGTCACCAAGAATCTTGCGCTTGTAACCAGTGATTCTGGTACGCGAGAGACGGCAGTAAGCAATCCAAGAGGCGGCGTGAGACTGCGAGTTACCACGGGACAGCCAGCGCAAGAAATCACGGTAGTCGATGAAGAAGTCGTTCCAGGCAAACTGGTGAGGGTTGTAAAGGAATGGCGAAACCATGAGTGCGGGCACGGTGATGTAGAAGTAGGTCAGTACCGACTGCCAGATGGTGAGTGTCGCGAAGAGCAACATCATGAAGCATCGAGAACCGAAGTAGATCGAAGGACCGGCGAAACGAGAGTACAGGACTCCAAAGGGAATACGAGCTGTGGCGAAACCACGTCCGGTACCGATGTAACGAGCTCCTCCAAAGGACAGATCCTCCTGAACCGAGTTGGCGTAAATCTGACAGACGAACACCTCGAAGAAGGGAGAGAAGGAGCAGAACTGCTTGGCCAGACGGGTTGCCATGCGGAAGAGACCACGCTCCGTAAGCTCTTGCACACAAAGGGGAATGTATGACAAGAAGAAGACGAATAGAATGGACAGGACACAGCGGTAGACCCAGTTGATCAGAGCGTCGGTGTTGGCACAGCCCGTTGGGTACAATGGGTCCGTGATAGGGACGTCCGTGTTGTAGTCGCAGGCAATTGTCTCGTGTCGAAGCGCACCAATGCTGAGCAGGGTGATCATGAAGACCTGAACCGAGAGCATGATGAAGATGTTGTTCAAGTGGAAACCGGGATGGGCGTAGTAGAATGACAGGAAACGGTCGAGAGGCAGTTGCGTACCGAGGTAGTAGTACTCACGAGACAGCATCTGCTCGCCCATACCAGTACCAATCTTGGTGGTGAAGTTGAGAATGGATCCAAAACCGAGATCACGACCCTTGCCACACTGGTAGTACTCGCAGTGCTTGATGCGACCACCACGCAGCAAAGCGTTCATGCCAGCATAAATATCTTCGTTCAAGTGCAGACCCTTCTGGGCTTTGGAAACACCACCTCGAGTAGTCATGAAAATACCGTTCAGGAAATCAGGGTGACCATAGTGCAGCTTGCCACCAATCTGAGCCAAGGTTCTGGCGAAGAGAGTACCGAACGTCTGTTCCTTTCCAGCAGCAATGTCACCAAGAATACCAATGTTCTCGGAGAAAATGTACTCGCGAGCACCAAGGATAGCGACGGGGGCGAACGCCTGGTTCTTGACGCCAGGTGTGTAGGGTGAAACGTTGTCAGTCTTCATTTCCTCGAACTCAGCAAGGACAGAGCGGATCTTCAGGCACTCCTCCAAGTAGTTGTCTTGGTTGGCATCAATGAGCTGGATGTACTCTCCACGGTAGAAAATGATGGCGTGGTTCTGGTTGTCGGACTTTCCGTCACCGAGGACAGGGTTTCCAGAGAGCTGGATTCTGAACTTGGGTCGCCTCATGCCGTTCTCCATAATCTCAGAGTGACCATCAATCAGCGCAGAGTAGATACGGGGCTCCTCACCCTCGGTCAGAGGCGGCTCTTCATCAAGGTAGGCAATCTGAAGGTCGGGGTAGGCACGGAGAAGGAACTCGGCGTTTTCCATTTCTTCCTTCTTGAACTTGGCGAAGCGCTGCATAGAAACACACAGCTTGAACTTGCGACGAGCCATCCTTTCGAGTTCGCGCTCCAGCTTGTCAGAGTTGCCGCCAAACATTTGGACGACTTCAGGGTTCTCGACGCGATACAGCAACTTGATAGCACGGCTGTAGTTCATGAAACCAGAAATGGTACGGTAGAGAGTCTGGGAGCGAAGCGAGGCCCAAATACGGGTTCGCAGGGTGTACTCGGGTGCAGAAGACTTGAAACCGATGCAGTAGAAGGGAAGATCGTCGATCTTGCTCTTCGCAGTGTCCTTTTCATTCTTTTCGTCATCGCCATTGAACTGCGAAGTCTCGTCGGCCAAGATCTTGGTATCCTTGACAAAGCAGTCCCACTCATGGGGGTGCAGCTGCTTCAGGTATTCCAACATGGTAACGCGGGAGTACGGCTCATCCTCACGAATGATCTCACGCAGAGACAACAGAATCTTTTCGCTGTAGTGGGGAATCATGACAGTGAAAGTAGGCATGTTGTCCACGGGAAGAGGCTCGGGGATAGGAGTGGAGAGAGACTGGGCGAAGAAGGAGATACGTCGCTCCGCCTCACTGTAGCTGGGGAAGAACTCCGTCTTGAACGAGTGATCTTCCTGGGAGACAAAGAATGTTGGGGCGCGCAGAGTTCTCTTGCCCTCTTGCTCGGACGGGACTTGGTGGTACAAGAGCTTCTGCACGTGGTCGATGGCTAGAAGATGCTCGCGGTACATGGAAATGACGATGGCGTTCCAGATCTGCGAGATCAAGACCTTTGGCTTGTACTTGATCTCCATGTCGGTAGTAGCCAAGATCTTGGAGTAGATACGCTTGGGCAGACGAGAAAAGATGTTTCTCCACGGAGTCCAAATAGACGAACCGAGGTAGAAAGAGCGAGCAATGGAACCGACCGTGTTCAGGATAACGTACCACAGATAGGTATCCAGGAAGAAGAACAGCATGTCGGTGAAGATGACCAGAGCCAGTGTAATCGTGGGTTGGTACTTGCAAAGAATGTCTCCCACAATCGCATCTCCCAGACATGAGCTGACATCCATGATAGACAAGTAACGCATGGGATCACGGAGCGACAGCGTCAGGTAGACGTATGACTCTCCAAACTTGGCACCGAAAACGACAGCCCACATTCCGTATGACATGGCGATGTCGTTACCGCGAAGACGAGGCCAGCTGGCCGTGAAGGTCTGACTGGCAACATACTTGCGCGAGTTCTTCTTGGCCAGGTAGCTGCCGAACAATCCACCGAGAGGCATAATGGAAAAGAAGAGGAAGCTGGCAATGGAGAAGAAGAACTGGACAATACCCAGAATCAAGCCGATCTTATTGTCCTGAGCTCCGTCGATGCCAAACACATAGACACTAGGTCCAATGTTGATGAGGAAGATGACGATGAGGAAGACCAGACGCTTGGACAGATGCTGGGCGCCAGCCCACCTTCGTGGAACATATGCCCACTCAGCGAGGGTGGCCACAATCTGGATGAGGGATGCGATACCACCACCTGCGCCGACAATGGACCACTGAGCGGCGGCTGTCGGCTGGTTGTTAACCTGCTGCTCATACTTGCTACCCAGAATCAGGGATGGGGCGTTGTGTGCGGTGAAGAACCAGAACATGGTCAAGTGGATAACCCAGATACGGTTGAAGTTAACAATCATATGGAACCACGACCGAGTCTCCTTGTAGGTCTTGAAGAAACACTTCTTCCAGTTGACGTCCTTCAGCTTCAGGTAACGCTCCTGAGGGGGCACGTCGACCAGTTTGCTCTTGTCCTCGAGGACGATGCGCTCGATACCCTCGGGGTACCAGAAGAGCTGGTTGCAGTCATCGTAACCAATAATCTTATTGTGGTCGCGCTCGCGGCGGACGTAGACGCCATTGGAAATCTCGTAACCTTGGTCACGGCAGTACTGGTACAGCGGTGTGATGACGTTGTTGAGGAAAGTGCCCTCTTCAACCTGCTCCACCATGTTCTGGCAAGCGGGCGAGTTCAGGTAATCATCGGCGCACTTGAACAAGAAGCACAAGCACTCGGCCATGAAGCGGACCTGGTTGGCTTCTCCCCAACACAGCAGGAACAGAGCAATCTGTCGAACCCGGTCATGCTGGGACATGCGGTTCATGCGAGTCTTCCAGCGGTACTCGGCAGCCTCCAAGCTGTCGTCGCCTTCGAGATCCTCGAGGGCTTGTTGCTCATCAGCACCGTCCTTGGCAGCCTTGCTCTTCTTGGACTTCTTGCGGCCCTTGCCCTTCATGTTGGCAAAGCCGACCGCGTCATCCAAGTCCAGGTGAGCGGCGAAATACCATTTTCGGTAGTTGGCGTTGTCACCACCAATGTAGTCGGCGTGGAGCGAAAGAAGAGCCTGGTTGGGAGTCATGCGAGACGCCCTCGAGTCGAGCAACGTCATGAGATGGTCGTACATGTTGCGCATGCTGTCACGCTGGAAACCAAACTTGCCAGTCAGGTCGAGGAAAATGTCCTCAATCTCCTCCTTGGAAAGGGGAATCTGAGCATCCGAAGTCCACGCAGGGTAGGGCTCCTTGGAGCGTTGGCCAGCAGGCAGAACGTTTCCGTAATCCATGCCGTAGTTTGGCGTCGACGCACCAGACGACCTATTGCCGCCATAGGAGATCTGGGAAGACGGGGGGCGGAAGCCGCGATCGCCACCATTGTAGCTGTCGTACCTCTCGTCTCCACGGCCGTAGTAGTCCATGTCGGCGGCACGAGCCATGTCGGAGCGCATGGTGAAGTCGCTGAAAGTCTCTGAGTCGTCCTCGCCATGGCCGCGGCCCTGCTGGTAGCCCTGCTGATCGTGGTATTGACCATCTTGGTTGTAGTAATCGTCTTGGTACTGGTCGTTGTTGTCATAGTAACCACCGTCCTGATGGTAGGGATTCTGGCTGTCGGCGTTGTAGTAGCCACTGTTCAAGGAATCATGTCAGTTTTCATTTATCTTCTGAGCGGGCTGCATCCAAAGACCTACGATTGGTCGTAGTAACCATCATGGTTGGCATTGGCGTTGTTGGCGTTGTTGTTGTTGTTGCTGTTGTTGTTGTTGTTGTCATAGCCATCATGGTCATAGTACTGTCCATGCTGCTCGTCTTGATAGTAGGAATCGGTGTTGTGACCTCCTTGATGGCCGTAGCCGTCATCATAGTCTTGATGACCGCCGCCGCCTCCTCCTCCTGGGTAGCCCGACATCTTGATGATAGATGGTGGCTTGTTTGTCTAAGAAATCGGCGCTGATCTGGCAGAAAACGATACGATTAGCTCATCAGTTCGGCATTGCTTGACGCGGTTGTATTAATGTCAACCCGTGCGAGAAGAAAGCACTATCTTCAAGAAAGGAAGGTTTGCAGTAGTCGCGTCGTGGATGCTCCAACTCGTTTACAGTACTGACAACTGTGCATTCCGAGCGCGGTGTTGGGTGTTGGGGGGCAGGTCGCTGAGGGGAGAGGCAGCGAGACGGGACACGACTTACCAATCAAAAACTCATGACTCTGGGGAAAATTATGATTAGAGGCAGATCGATCCTTCCCGGCGACGTTGAAAACGAGGGAGAACAATCACAGTGGCCGGCCACGGGTGTGACGTTTGTGGTGGTGTTGACCTAGGAGCGTCTCAAACAAGGAGACAGGAATTGTTGATGTTGGGCGGAAAGGGGAAAGTTGCAGGATCGATCAATTGGTTGGTGGTACCTTGGTCTAAGGTTACGCGGCGTGCCTAATTGGTAGCGGGTTGTCCAATGGATCCAATACGGCAGGCCCGGCGTCTCGAAGGAGAAGAAGCTAGTTCTGGTACCTTGGGTAGCGCTGCAATTCCTCGAAAGACGCGGTTTCCAGCCAAGAAATAATTGCCGGTGGAAGCGCTGCGATTGACGACGATTCCTCGTGGCAATCAATTAAAAGATTGTGTATGGCTTTTTTTTTGTGTTATTGTTTTTGTTTTTGTTCTTGCTTCNGTGGCAATCAATTAAAAGATTGTGTATGGCTTTTTTTTTGTGTTATTGTTTTTGTTTTTGTTCTTGTTCTTGCTTCNCGAAAGACGCGGTTTCCAGCCAAGAAATAATTGCCGGTGGAAGCGCTGCGATTGACGACGATTCCTCGTGGCAATCAATTAAAAGATTGTGTATGGCTTTTTTTTTGTGTTATTGTTTTTGTTTTTGTTCTTGCTTCCGGCCAAATGGTCGATTGGTTTTTGTGCTGCAGCAAAGATTGACTGGGGGTGAGAAAGCCTGGGACGAGAGTCGACAGGTAAGGAGAGGCAGTGCTGCGTGCTGAGCTAGCCGTCTCTTTTAGGTTTTATCGGCTGCGAGGACAGGACGAGCGAACGAATACCGGTCGACGCAGGATACGAAGGAGAAAATCGGGTTGGGCGGGAGAGGAAGGTAACGAAAGTCAGATTCCGTAGAACGGGAAAGGAGACAAACGATAGAATGAATCCTTTTCAGTCCTCTGGTCGTCTTCTGGATCCCCAAGAATTCGTCCAAATGCTGCTCAACGGAAGCAGATAGGGAGGAAGAATGAATCCAAGAGAAAGAGAAAGGAGACGTGAAACAGGTTTGCAAGGGGGAAAAGAGAAGCAGCAGGAAGGGGGGAGGGAGGGTTGAATTTCGGGTCGGGTGCAGAGAATAAGCTTGGAAATCTGAGATGAGGTCGAAAGGGGAAAGGAGCGGTGCCTTCAGGCGTTGGCAATATCTCTGACCGGGGGGGTGTTGATTCCTACCTTAGCAGCAGCACTGGGCTCCGCGGCGACGGGGGCCACTAGCAGGGCGACGGCGGGAGTGCACCGGGGCGAGTTCAGCAACGACGATCGAGATGCGGGCGGGAGTGGCTGTGTGAAAGGCATGTGCATAATGTGCATTACAGGTGGGATTATAGGTACCTACGCAGGTAATATACAGTGGATAATAATGTAATGTAGAACTTGATTTGATTGACATTTGCAACCATGTAGGTTAGTACTCAACCTCCTCCCTGCTTTTTCTGAGGGCGAGATAGAGATTTGATCATTTACTCCTTCTGACGGTCGATGATTGGCACACTTGATTTGGTGGCTGTTTGCCCTGGGAGGCGCAGCTCCAACTATGCTGCTACCTAGGCACGCAGACGTATCGTATCGCATCTCCAGATGCGTATATGTAGTGTGGTGTAGGTAGACTGACAATTCAATGTGCAAGAGCCCCTTGCTCCCCCGAGCCCCTTCTCAAACTTACTGTGTATACCTTGGGAGAATGTGCGTGGGCACCTACAACACACCATCGATATGCATCATGTATAGGTAGTTATTGAAAAGCATACTTACAGTCGATAACAGGTAGGGAGGCGAATCTTTGGAGAATCCAAGTGGGTACCATATGGGAATCTAACCTCCTTTTCTTCTGCTTTGGCTGCGCGGAAATCAATCAATATCCTTGACTTTTTGGATCTCGACCCCCCCGAGCCCCCCAAGCCAGGCAAAAGGAAGGACAGCAGGCCGACTTGAAGTGAATCGAGTCAAGCGCAGGATTTTGAGTCCCCAAACAGGGGCAATCGACAAGGGCCGATCAGGGTGCTCGACTGTCAGCGTCGTGATTGGCCACGAATCCTGTTTTCTTACAGCCTGGAAACTCGCCTAAGCACGCTAGGATGCGAATCACCGTGAATCATGGATCATTTAGCAGACAAAGCATCCTCGGGCAACTACGAGGTACTGTGTGTGTAGATAGATACTCTGAGGATTATTACATTACAGAGCACAATACCCAGTATACAGCCGACTGCAGGTAGGACCCAGGCCCGCCAGGCACGCTTTTCATGCCGCCATCTGTCACTCCAGCGATTCAATGTTCCTCTTGCTAACAGGCTTGCAACGCATCCCGCCGTACCAGTAGCTACATGTAGTACTGTAGTAGCAGAGTCTTTCCAATTTGATGATGATTGCCATCAAATGCTGGGCTTATAAATCATAGACCACATCCAGGGATCTATCTGTCAAAGTCTGTACACAGTACATTATGAATATGCCTGTAATGCAACCATTTTCAATCACGCATCGTGTTTCTTTTTCCGTTCTACTCTACCGTCAGGCCATCTATACTGAACGAACTCGGGTTCGCCTGCCTGCCAGCTACCACTCAGGCACTCAATCACAGCGCTGCCACTGGAAGAAGCATCGATTGCCACTTTAAACGCGACCTGTAAACACCGTTGCCAGGATTCGTAGAAACGTTCTTACCTGCTACTCCGTACTCATATCATTCTAGACAGCACAATGTGCAAACGCCCCAGCGGGCCATGCGCAGGAGTTGATACTCGAGTATTATCCTACTTGAATCCCTCCAAGCCCTCCACACGTGCTCGTTGTCACGGAAGACTCGAGGATGATTGTATTATCTTTACTTGATAATCAGAACACAAAAGCCGAGAACATCAGGTCGATGCCTACCTAGTGTCGGCTCAAATAAATGCGCACGGAGTGATCACCACACACACACACACACACCACGATCATAACCTTGACCTGCAGACAACATCGTGTTCTTTGCCATACTGTGTAAGCATGCACGCGACGCGCATGCTCTATCCGTGTACGTATATAGATCTGCTCCGGTCTCGGCCAATCAGGGCGAGCGACGTCAAAGGTAGTCTTGGCTGTGGCAAATCCCCTCTGCAGGCTGGCAGGAGAAGTGCAAGGTGGTTGCACACGCCAGGAGCGGTGCAGTGGAGAATTGTCATTGGGACCAAGTCACCGTCACCTGATGGCAACTTTGAAAACCCAGAACGTACCGAGATAAAATACAATAAATAAATCTAGAGTATACGTTATTATTCTATGCCACTTAGGTCTATTTCTGTATTCTTAATATTCAAATAGCAGTAAATTTGCGGAAGACATGTATTGTTGAAATCAAAAGGCTATAGTAGCCGAGTGTCAATTCTTTAATGCACAGGGCCTGACGCCTACAAACACGACGCGATGAACCCATGTTCTGCCATTTGCCATGGTCTTTCGAAAAGCCACCGGGTAAAAAGTCAAATCGCCATGGTAGTAGCCATGGGCTGGGGGCACGAGTAGGGGGCGATCGGGCGAGCCCACGCGGTCGCTTCAATCTCCCCGACCACCTACCGGAACGTACGTGCCCCCGTATATTGCGTATTTTGCGCGTCCTGCGTATTCCGTGTGCTGCGACGACAACTCAGTAGTGTTTTCTTTTATTCTTTCTCTTTGCTCCATATTTTTGCATCAAATAGCGATCCGCCTACAGTGCTTCCATCTCTTTTCCAGAAGAAAGGAAGATTCAAACCTACGCCAAGACGGGTTGATCAAGCTTAAAAATGGCGCGCAAAAGCAAAGACAAGTAGTATTTGCAAATTGCCGCAGACTCGACCCAACAAACGTCAATGCCAATGGCGAGCGACAATATTGCCAGAACGAAAACGAGGTCATCGCAAAAAAGACATTCTTCGTGTTCCCTTTTACTATTTACCCCTATATGATTAGCCTCACAAGGGATTGGCTCGAGATACCATAATGAGCCTAAGGTTAGGTGAGAGGTTCGGGAGGGAACCTTTGGTAGAGGGCAACGCAAAAGATAGGCTCGACAGGTACACCAGACCAGCGACTGTGGCCATCTTTCTCCTGGCTATTTGCCTGCCTGCAATTCCGTTCGCACTGTAGATTCGGCACCATGCGGTAGTGCCGACGAGAAAAACGGGCCGTTCGACGCAGGTACCGGCGGCCGGAATGGCTTGTTCTAGCGATTGAGTCCAGCCCACCTGCGGCGCCAGGCCCTACGATAGCCAATGCTTGCGCGCCGCGCCCACCACCCATGTTCATCTGGCGTTGATGACGACATGAGCAATCTTGGAGCAATCTAACCAGCTGCTATTCGTGTGCACACACGCACTGCAGCCTGCTGCGGCATCCGGGGGCGCTATAAATGAATTATCTGTCTATGTACTGTGTATGGGACGTCAAGGAAATCCTACACGACCATGGGTAGCTAACAGGTAGTAAATATATATATATATATAAATGTAATCGATAGTGTCTGATCATTGATGTTATCACCATACCCTACCCAGTAGATATCAATGCAAATCTTGCAACCATCCAAAATTAGGAATTCGAAAACATTTGATACACCACAGGCAGGTAAAAGGGGGTTGGACATTTAACAAGGTCAGTCCATATGCTATTCGACCTCACTCCTGCTGTCACAGACGTAAACCACCCAAGCTTGCAATGTCATAATCACGGAGGCGGCGGATGCATATATTTTTTTACTGCGACTTCGCACACATTGACAGGCTAGGTGCCTGAACAACTTCCATCGAGCATGTGCTATCAGAATCGACTCGCCACGGCAAAGACTCTCTCGTCCCTGCGAGGCCATGTCAACACAGTATAATAAACTGATCTGAAGAAATAGACTCTATTGGAGCATGACATCTGCTGCTGGCCACTAGTGTAGAACCAGACCTTCTTGGATGGCACCGCCAAGGGCGCTGCGAGGAGGCTGCCGGGCCTGCTATCTAGAAGTGGAAGCTTTGAATCATGTTGGCGGCATAAGTGCAAACTCATCTCCTATCGTTTATACTCTGGACACTTTTTTCTCCCTCAGTTGTTTCCGGTGGCTCGGGTTTGCAAAAGCGTGTATTCTTGTCCAAAGGAGTCCCACCACAGACGTCACTGCCTACCTACATATATACCGATATTTTTCGACACTACTATTTTGCAAGTGAGATTGTGAACAAGCAGAAGATAGAGATGGGCGGAGATTCGACTGCTAGACTGCTGGCATAAAGCAAGAACCCGCGGCTTCCCAGTCGATCGCCCCTCAATTTATCTGTCAATCATTAAGGCCGGTCAACCAGAAACGAACCGCGCCAGAAGCCGGAAGCCTGAAGCCCGAACCGGGATCAACGATCGCCTAGTGGCCCCAGCCGGTGGATCTATGATTCGTAACGACGCTATTCTGAGAATTCACTGGGGCCTCCCCTCATCCACTTGGGTGGTCCCACACCGTCTCTAGTCCAGACTATCTGATTGACAGCGGAGTCGTTCGTTTGTGGTACCATCGCTATTTCCAGTGTGCCTGGCTCGCTGCACCGGAGAAAAGGCTTGCCGCCTGAGGCCTACATATTTTCTCCCTCTTTCTCTCAGGCTTCAGCTGCAAGCAACAATGGCAGGGCTGTCCGGGGCTTGCCCGCAGCTGCTGCTCCCCGGCGATATCGCCTTGCTGACGAGGCACGATGCTGAGCCTCAGCGGCATGATCCGGTCGAGCATCTAGGTTACCTAGGTAGGGCACAGAACTGGCGCGGTCCACGCTATTTTGCAGCTATTGCGGACCGGACAAGACGGGAGTCTTTGTCGGCATCGTAATGCTAGGTACGAGGTATGTAGATGGGTACGATACGGGGCACGTAGGATCCCAGAGCTTTCGAAGTGTCTCAAAAGCATGTCGTTACGGCTCTTGCCATCGATCAATGCCAGGGCCAATCCCCGCTAGCAATTCCGTATGGGATACAGCTGTCGTGCCATGCGGAAATAATTCTAGCAAGCTTCTTCGAATCTTATATTCGATAACAGTGCAATACGGCCAAGGGAAGTGGCCACGGTACAGGTTTGGTACAGGTTTGGTACAGGTTTGGTATACTAACAGCGGTTTCGTACGTTTTTGCGTTTTGATCGAAACCGCTAAGACGAATTTTGAGACGAAAAGAAATTAAAGAGAAAAAAAAGAGAAAAGACAGGTAAAAAGGAAAACGTGTTCGCAGACCTAATCGTGTGTAGAGACTTTTCTTACATCATTATACACAACTCTCAGGTAAGAAGTCGAAGGGCGCCGTATCACGATCTTGTGAGCAGGTGGTAAAAGTCGCAGGACTTTCCCACCCCATCTGCGGCTTTCTCTTCACCCAGCCCGTCTCGAGATTCTCAATTGGTGGTCCTCATGCATTAAGAGAGGGCCGGGTATGGTCTCATGTCTTCACGTTGATACGTCGAGGTGGAGCTCTGCGGTGACAAAGTCGATATGTCGCATTTATTATCAGCATAGCTCGCAAGTTCTCGCTCCGCCTATCTATAGTGGTCAGGAAAGAACGTGAGCTACTCTCGGATGCCATATACGAAACACATGAAAGGCTCTAACTTAGTCAAGTATTTGTCTATATATCGTATTGTTGAGATCAAATACTGAGCTGTCAACAAGGACAACCAAATAACACGTATAGGAAATGTCCAATAATACAGAGTAGCCCACCCAGGAGCATTGGATACCAAACACAATCAGCTGGGGGAAATAAAAGGTGAGGAGGTGAACGTGTTATTGCCTCGGATGACTGATGAGATGTCGGATCTTCAAGGTGACAGAACTTCAACTGCAGAATCAAGGACAAGGCTTTCTTGTAGCCTTTTGATCCGTCGATGCTACCCAGCTGTATCAGGTGGTCTGATGGATTCTTGCCACCAAGGAATACAGGGAAGAGGCGCTTTGTCATGCTTTATAGCCTTTTACGAGTTGTTTCTCGTGCGAATTGACTCATGTCCGGTCTCGCGCCCTGAGTTGACTATAAGATGCATCACAGGCTGCTCCAGAGTAAGACAGAGCCAGCTTGAGTGTTAATGATACTGGGTCGTTATTCATATCGGGACGCCATATATTGTCTTTATATTGGCAGTGGCCAGACAGTAATGAAGTACTCCTCAACTTCGCTTCGACATGATAAACGTATACTCACCTGGGGCGTTTACGGTGCTAATATGATGTGTTGCCTCTGGATTACTACAATGCTGCTGCTTGCAAACACTGGGCACATATACTATACTCCAGACCACAGCTCGGGCCCATTATACTCGCGTATTAACACCTGCTTTTATATTATACTGGTAATCATCCGATCTAGAGATCGTCAAGTCTCCATCAAGTCATTAAACAGTTAGCACTTTACGAAACTATGACCAAAGAGTCTGCCAGCATCTATAAAATTCTCGCGTACCGTACATTGAGAATTTGATAGTGCGCATGGAATAAATGCAGTGCGATAAATAGTNGTCTCCATCAAGTCATTAAACAGTTAGCACTTTACGAAACTATGACCAAAGAGTCTGCCAGCATCTATATAATTCTCGCGTACCGTACATTGAGAATTTGATAGTGCGCATGGAATAAATGCAGTGCGATAATAGTGTTGTTGGGAATTATAATGAGACGATATAAATATCGTGTCGCGTAACATCCATCTTTTGGTCCGAGTCCACGAACAGAATTGATTGTTACATAGTTCAAGGTCAGCATGTAACCTCTCTGGTCCTCCGAGACCGAGGTCTCAGTGCCAGATTATACAACTATAAATGGTTAGAAAAACGCTGGTTTTGGAGCAAGTCGCTCTTTGACTCTTTGGTTCCGCAGAGGGTCCAGAATTGGCGCCGCGCCGTTGCCCCTCCAACCAGTGCCGCCACTCGAGTTTGACTTCCGCACTCGGTAGGAACAGAAAGACATAATTGACTTACCGTGCTCACAATTCCGAACCTCCCACAATTACTCATCAGAACGCAGGTACACAAGAGCCATGGCGTGGGGATCGTTGATGAGCAGCGATGATGATGACGAGTTTCCGGACCTGCACTTGATTGCCCGGCGCGCTCGGCAGCGAGACTCGGTCACAGCACAGCCGGGGCCAGCGCCAGAGCCAGACACAGCTCGCAAGGAGAGCGCCCCGACAGAAAGCAGCAAGTCCAAAAGCAGGCGGCTCGTCAAACCCTCGTTCTCGGCATCCTCGAGTAACGGAACACCGCTGCGGCGGCGGAAACTTGGTGACTCGGAGCCGGTCGACAACCCGCTCTTCCGCAAATGGAGCGCAGACCTTGCAGAGCCACGGGCCAGGACGTCGCGGGTGTCCAGTCGAGAGACCAAGCCAAAGACACTCGACGCGTACAGGGCAGAGCGCGCGGAGTCCGACGACGCATCAGAGGAGTCAGATGATGATGTATTCGTGCGGCGGAGACAGCCAGCGCGGCCAGCGGCACGAAAGCCACAGAGGAGTCGGGCAGACAGCTTGGTCAAGACGGAAGCTGTGTTATCTGTGACTGAGCTGGACGACGAGGGCAGGTCCGTGGAAGAAACTCTGGAGATCTCTGCCATCATCTCGGAAGGCGGCGAGCAGTCCAGCGATGACGAGGAGTCCGAGGAGGAGTCCGAGTTTGTGACGGCCTTGTCCGAAGGCGTGGAGTCGGATTCTGATTTCCAGTCATCTGGAGAACCCGATACCTCAGTCAGTCCAAGACGGTCGAGAAGCCCTGCCCCCAAGACCCTGGCGACAATTCAACTGCAACCTCCACAAGGCGCCCCCAGAAGCGATATACAAACGACCAAGGCACTGCGGAAAAGAAGCGCGCAGGGCACCGAAGCTAGCCAGGAACCAGCCAGGCCAAGGACACCACCCAAGGGCAACCTGAGGCCGACGCACGCGACGGCCGAAGATATAGAAAACCACTTTCAAAAGCTTCGGCTCTACAAAGATGAGCTAGACGAATCTCCAGAGGTCAAGCCCAAAGACAAACTAGAACCGGTGACTCCCAGAAAGACATTACAAACATCCCCAACGAAAACATTCACGATTCCCCCTTCGCCGTGGAAAGCCGAGCACAAGGAATTCTGGGACGTGGGAATCCAGAACGAGTGGATAGACCGACACTCGCCCCCGAAGCGCAGTCCCAAGAAGCTCGACTTGACGGCCGGGGCGGACAAGATGGACGCATCGAAGCAGAAACTTGGTACCAGCCCAGAGAAGAAGACCACCAAGAAGGCGTTCGCCCAAGTGAGGGACAAGATAGCCCACGACTTTCTCCACGAGCTTGACGAGCGCGTGACCTCTGGGCAGCTATCACAACTTACCGCTGCCACTGGCGGGCTTCAGATCAAATGGTCCAGCACTCTGCAGACCACCGCGGGCAGAGCTCATTGGAAGTGCAAGGAAGTGAGGACCATGACTCAGCAACCCGACGGCGAGTTTCTCACGGTCAAGGAGCGCCGACACGAGGGATGGATCGAGCTGGCGGCCAAGGTACTCAACAACGAGGATGACCTGATGAACACGGTGGCGCACGAGTTCTGCCACCTCGCTGTCTTCATGCTCAACGGCAAGCCCAAGTTCGCGCACGGTTTCGAGTTCAAATCCTGGGGTCAAAAGTGCATGGACGTATTCAGCACCCAGGGCATCGTTGTGACCACCAAGCACAACTACGACATCGACTTCAAGTTCATATGGCGCTGCGTCGACTGCACCTGCGAGGTGAAGCGCCACTCCAAGAGCGTGAACCCCGAGAAGCAGCGGTGTGGACGATGCCGCGGTGTCTTGGAGCAGATCAAGCCGGTCCCACGGGCCAACGGCAAGGGGCGGACCGCGTACCAGGACTTTGTGAGCAAGGAGATGAAGGATCTCAAGGCCGAGGGCAGGGCGCTCAGCTTCAAAGAGATGATGGCCACTGTGTCGGCGCGCTGGAAGACCCAGCAAGAAGGGAGCAAGGGCACCCCGACAGACAAACAGCTGCACGGCCTGGAACAGGAGCTTGAGAGCCCCTTTGTCGTAGATCTCACCACTGACTGAGCCTTGATAATCTGCTTCAAATCGGCAAGCCAGTCTGTTGGCCGCGATCCATGGGCATACGTGTATTAGTATTTGAGAAGCATCTACACATGGCGTTGGGCATTTGATAGAGAATCGATTTATATTCGGATGATTTATTGTTATTCTTATACTTATAGTAATTATTATTATCCACGTTCGGATGATTTATTGTTATTTTTATTCTCGTTATAGTCATTATCATCCGATCCGACCCTCCTGATATCCCATTCCGTTCGTAGTCTGCTCCCTAGGAGCCCTTGGCAAGGCTTCGCGCCCGGTATACCATAATGATAGACGTAGAGGATGCGCGCGCGCGCAAAAGGTTGAGGTAGGGGGGAAAAAACGAGCCGCGTGTAAGTGGAACGGGACGTGAATAAAACCAAAAGCTCACGATCGATCAAACANCCCTTGGCAAGGCTTCGCGCCCGGTATACCATAATGATAGACGTAGAGGATGCGCGCGCGCGCAAAAGGTTGAAGTAGGGGGAAAAAAACGAGCCGCGTGTAAGTGGAACGGGACGTGAATAAAACCAAAAGCTCACGATCGATCAAACAACCCTAGATCATAGGCACAGAAGAGGCTTGCGAGTTTCACATCGTGCCCGGTTCAGCGCTGGAGGCTAATCTTGTATTCGGCCGGCGGTTGTGTGAGCGGCGTAAACAAATCCACCTCTTTCTATATTTCGGAGAAGAGACCCCAGTCCTTGACCTTGAAGGTCTCCCATATCTTGGCGGCGTAATCGACAGCGTCGCCAATGAGTTTACCCTGCCTTCCCAGCTCGAGGTCGACATCTGCCTCGTCATACTCGCCCTTGATGTGTGGCACGTTGATGGTAATCAGGATGTCGGTCATCTCGCGCTCGAGGCGCACCAGCGTCATGATCAGAGCAGTGAAGTCGGGTGAAGATCTTCTCTCGGTCTCAGGGCTCGGTCTCGGCGCCATGGTCGCAATCAGTGTATACGCTGGTATATCTTGGCTAGCACGTGGGAGATCTTCTTAGTATATGTGTGGCTTTTGCTTGCTGGCGCGGCGCAGCTAGGCGCAGACACGTCAGGCAGTCGCAAAACGACGCTGTATTGCTGGCTATGGGTGGGGAGTTGCGCGTATGCAGAGGGGGTTTGGCCAGGATCGTGGGACGTACTCTAGCAGGGAGAAGAGCGTGGGCGTTGTATTCCAGACCTTGACGCGATCGAGCTCATCTCCGACAACCTCTTCCAAATGCGTGATGAGGGCCTCGCCGTCGATCTTGGGCGAGCTGCCCTTTTCGCCAATGCGCTCGTTAATGTCGAAGACGATGCTTGTGAAGCCGTCCTTGTCGATCCAGACTTCCTGGTGGTCGGGGACCTCTCGTATCTGGCTGTAACATGGACAAGTCAGCGGCGCGCGGCTCTAGACGGAGAGATGCTCTCCATGTCATACCTGACGTCTGCAAAGTTGGCCGGCAGCTCGCAGACGAGCGCCCCGCCGTACAGTAAAGTGTTCTTGTAAGAGGACATGGTGCGCGGTGTCGCAAGATCGCTCCGGGGCTCTCTTTCTTTCTTTCGGGGCGAAATCGTCAAATGATGGAGGCACAACAGTTGGTCTCTGTGTTGCGCGATGGATGCGCGATTGTTCAAGCCGCCGTGGGTGATCTCATCAAGGTGTTGATTGCTGAGGCTGGTAGTCAAATAGTAGTAGCCTGAAGTACCTGACCTAGGACTTCTGTGCCACTCCATGACTCTGAAGGGGCAGCAATGCTCTTCCCCCCAATGACGCACTGTTTGGCGCAGTGGCACCTAAGTTGGGCTGCTAATCACTGCGCTGCAGCATTCTGGGACTAGCCTG
>JACVEI010000928.1:147851-189531 GCA_018115615.1 Pestalotiopsis sp. DP-2020a | reverse complement strand
CCCGTCTTATTCGCAAAGAAACTATCGGGGTCGTACTTCTTCTTAATCTCTTGCAGCTGGGAGTACGTCGAAAAAGTGGCCAGGGGATCCTGATCCCACGCAGCCTCGTTGAGAAACAGCGGGAGGTCCTCGGCGTCGGGCGTCGACGCGACCATGTCCCGGAAGCTGTCCTGGATGGCGTCGTNCCACGCAGCCTCGTTGAGAAACAGCGGGAGGTCCTCGGCGTCGGGCGTCGACGCGACCATGTCCCGGAAGCTGTCCTGGATGGCGTCGTAGACAGAATCGAGCAGCAGCGGCGGCGTGGCGAGGTCGTACGCGGTCCAGAACCACGGGCCGTCCGGCAACAGCCCCATGGCGTCGCCGCCCTGGGNTAGACAGAATCGAGCAGCAGCGGCGGCGTGGCGAGGTCGTACGCGGTCCAGAACCACGGGCCGTCCGGCAGCAGGCCCATGGCGTCGCCGCCCTGCGCCCGGCTGGCGTCCGTCAGGCTGCGCGACACCGGGTACAGGTACAGCCCCGTGTGGATGTAGCTGCCCTTGTTGTCCTCGGCCCAGGCGCGCCACGTGTCGAGCGCGGCGCGCGCGCTGCCGTCCTCGACGCGGTGCGCGCCCGACCGGAACACGTTGTCCGCCCGCGTCAGCTCCGCGACCAGCGGCACCGGCATGTTGACCACCTCGGTGTACGTCTTGACGGAGCGCGTGTCGACGATGTGCGGGATGCTGGTGAAGTTGTCAAAGGCCGCGCCGGGGTCCTCGCCGTCGTAGACGAGGAACAGGATGATGGCCTCGTCCAGGTTGAGGCCGGCGTCGGGCGTCGACAGCTTCTCGTAGGTCGGCAGGATCGACGCCTTGGGGTCGTCGTTGTACGCGATGAAGTCGGTGACGGCCTCGAGCACGGCGTCGCACTGCTCGAACACGTACACCAGGTTGCCGGCGTAGAAGTTGCCGATCGGCCGCGTCTGCACCGTGTACTTGGTGACCACGCCGTACGCGTTGCCGCCGCCGCCCCGCAGGCCCAGGAACAGGTCCGCGTTGGAGCTCGCCGACGCCGTCACGATCTCGCCGCTCGGCAGCACCACCTCGAGCTCGCGGAACGAGTCGCAGGCTATGCCGTACTGGGGCGATAGGTAGCTGAGGCCGCCGCCCAGCGCCAGCCCGCTTCCGACGCCCGCGAGTCTGCCTCCCATGACCGTCACGCCAAACGGCTGGTAATACGAATAGAGCTCGCCCCAGTTGCTGCCGGGCTCGTACGACGCCAGGGTGCTCGTCTCGTCGTACGACTTGTCCGTCATCTGCTCGAGACTGACCAGGACGCCGCCGTCGACGGACGAGAAGAAGTTGTTGGGGTTGTGCCCGCCCGACTTGATGGCGAAGCGGGAGCCGGCCGCGCGGACGGCCTGCAAAGACACGGAGACGTCCTGCGCCGACTGGGCGTAGACGATGCAGGCCGGCGTGTAGACGCTCTGCCGCGCGTTCCAGTAGTCCTGCTGCGTTGCAATGTACTCGGGGTCCAGCGGCGTCGAGACGACCTTGACGGCGCCCAGGGACGACGTGAGGTTCGCGCAGGCGACTGTGCCGGCGGAGCGCGTAAAGAGGCCGTGGACGGGGGTGCCGTAGCAGAGCAGAGCGCTCGCGAGGAGCGCGGCGGACTTGAACATGGTGCCGAGACGCCGAGAGGTTTGTAAGAGCTCAGATGCCCTTAACATCGGGAGACTCGGACATGATGGCTCTGTCCATGTCCTCTTATATGTACTTCCACTTCCATGGACTCGGGTAGTCTAGCACGCGACAGACGAGAAGCATCTCGCTTACAGACACGGCAGTCGGGAACGATGGGGAACCCAACGGTCTCTAACGAGACCAGGTACATAGTAGGCCAGAGACTACAGATGCATGGACTTGTGCCACTTGCATCACCAGTGGAGAGTCGTATCCGGATCGGGCTGGATGTGTATAGCGGATACATATGGTGGCATGTCTGCGGGGGCTGAAAAGCCGCTGACTTATTCTTAGAGGCTAGGTTTTGACTCTTGCACACATGACTGCAGATATTCCTTTGTTGTATTTGATGTGCTGGTGATGTTGCTGTTGGTTCTCCTTACTCATGCGTTGTGATGTTATGACGGTCTCTCGCCAGCCAGGAACTGTTGAACAAGACACTGCTCTGATATGGTCAGTTGTGGTTTCTCTGTTCTCTCTTTTCTTCTTGTTATTCGTATGTAATATCTTATGATCTAGACTTCTACAAGAAAATAGTCTGGCTGTTAGCCTTTAAAGTGGTGGGTAACCTGCAGGGCATCCCGGTATCGTTCGAGCAGGGGGGGTGAACTGAGATGCAGTGGAGCGGCCTCCTTGGACAAAAAGACAGACCGTCGGTTGCAATGTGCAAAGATGGTACGAGTACGATGTTAGTTCTTCTTTTGAAGAGCACTTTGGTTTCGAGGTCGTGAGACTGGAGGCTGAATGCTACTGAGCACCAGTTCTTGCATAGTCGCCTCCGCCGTCGTACACAGTAGATGAATGAATCAAACATCAGATCGTGACCCAAAAAATACGACAGCTGAAAGGTTTAGGCCCGCTCGATTACTCCAACGGGAATTCTCCGAGGCCCGTTTGAGCCTGAAGTCATACAGCACACGCCGAATTTGTCAAACTTGCCAGAAGAGGATAACGTCGCCATGGATCCTGGCGTCTCGATTGGGCCGTGGCCCATGGGCAGACGGGAGGTTCGGCCGGAGACAGAAACCCATGATACGGATATGCAAAAACCCACTGGTTGCAGAAGACTATTGACCATAAATTTACAAGCTAGTATACAAAAAGATCCGGCATCGAAACATCCGTACCATGAAATCTTGCTTTTGCCATTGCAATGACGAATGACCAAGTTGTAGATTTGTTCCATGGGTCGAGCTGATGATCTCGGCTAGGTCCATAAAGGGGCTCGAATTCGATACAGCTGATGGCCCCGCTCGCTTCTGGAGGTAGTCGGCCAGGGTGTGAATAATTGGGTGTCAGAATACCGTCTACATAATCGGGTATTCAGAGACAAGCCCATGATTCGAGGCATCTCGATATTCCGTGCTTGAAGACTATTCCCATTGGAAGAAATGAAGAAAAGGTAACAAGATAGTGCTTCATCAATAAAAGTCTAGCTCGACTCAATGGCATGCGCAATGGCATCCTTTTCCGTCTCGACGTCGCTCTCCTCCTCTTTGATCTTGTCAATCTCCTCCTCCTTGACGGCGTCCCCGGCCTCGCCTTTGACCTTGCCGCCCCGGAACGCCTTCCGGAGCTCGCACTTGCCCGTGCTCTTCCCGCCCGCCTTGCACTCGTCGCAGCGCTTCCCGTGGCTGATGATGAGGATGTGCAGGGCGTACTTGTCCTCGTCGGGGATGCGGGCGTCGAGGTGCGCGTGCGCCTCCTCCCGGGAGCAGTCGCGCGGGCGCCAGCCCATCAGGCCCGTGATGCGGTGGACGTGGGTGTCGACGGCGAAGCTCTCGCGGCGGAGGCAGAAGAGGAGCACGCAGCTGGCCGTCTTGGGCCCGACGCCGTGGAACGCCAGCATCTCGCGCATGGCGTCCTCGTCGCTGGCCTCGAACAGGTGGTCGAGCGAGTAGGCGCCATACTTGGCCCGGGCCTGCTGCAAAATGTCGATGATGACGCGGGACTTGGACTGCGACAGCCCGCCCGACTCGATCGTCTTCTGCAGCTTGGCCTGCCCGCCCTCGACGATGGCGTCCCACTTGTCGCTGCCCCCGTAGGCCTTGTCCATGGACAGCTTGGCGCGCGTGCTGTTCTTGTCGCTCGTGTTCTGGCTGAGGATGGTCCGCACCAGCGCGTCCAGCACCGACCGCGAGTCGCCGCAGCCGGCGCGGTTCGTCGGCGCCACCACTTCCTCCGGCCGGTGCCGGTCGCCGTGGAGGCCCACGAGGATCTTGCGCGCCAGCTTGCACTCCTCGGGCGTTGGGTGCACAAAATCCGGAAATGGCGATGCCTTGCTGAACTCGGCGTACTGCTTCAGCTTCTTGGCCTGCAAGTCCGCCGCCTTGTCGGCCTTGGTCCTCTCTTTCTTGATCTTCTTCGGACTGGGTGACGACTCATTCTTGACGCCATTGGGTGTATCGTGCTCCCTCTTGACTCGTTTGCGAGATTTCGGAGTCGATGGGTTCAATTCTTCCTCCGCTTCTCCATCCGGCTCCTCCGACTTGACCCGCTGAACCTTTTCCTTCTTTGTCGCAGCAGCTTTGCGCTTGTTGACTAAGCTCAAATTTGGTGTTCCGGATTCCTGCTTCACAGCATGATCGTCGCCTGTGCCGTTGACCTTCATTTGCCTCTGACTGCGCCGTGGTGTACCACTCGCGGTGGTGACCGCACTCCGCGCCATGATCCTCTTGAGTCCTGTAGATGACCTGATGATTGTGCGAGACAGTGATAATGCTCCAAGCATGGATGAAAGTAGTGAGAGACTCGTCGAAACAATCTCACAGAGAATTGAGTTGCAAGCCAGGAAATCTGCCAGATTCCTGACTCCGAGCTGGTTATAGTCGCACAGTTGTGTAAAGATAAGTGGTGATGTCACACACTATCGCCGTGGGTTCCTGCGCTAGGGTCGGTGGTGATCGGGCGCTAAATCCCCCAGGGACTTTGACGGGATGTAACACGATGGTCGGTCGTCAGAGGCCCCCGCCGTAGCATCAAGGTAGTATTTGGAGTATATGCTATCTCTTAGTGGGTGTTTATGATTGATATAAATGATATCTCGGACTTTAATGAATCCATTTTATAAAATTCAAGAATCTTCTTGATCTCTGAGAAGAAAACAAAACTGCGCCCGAGGCAGACATGGTCCCTATGTCAAATGGCCTCGCCATGGATGTAAGGTATTCACACAGTCAGCGAATGGCAACGTACCCGGGCTCTATAACAAAATGCTTTGTCGGGAAGTGCGTGCTCGATTGTTTCCGGAGCCGGAAGACAAGGAATAGCAGAAGGTCCATGCTCATGTGCGACAAGTCATTATGCTGCAAAATTTCACAGAATATAAGCCTATTCAATTTATGCCGTATTTGATGCTGACAACTAGGTAGGTATACTTCGAGTAACAAAAGGGTATCTATCATGATGGATATTTCGGAGTCTCATTTCATTAATGCACACAAACTGTTTCGTCTAGGTGCGGCTTCTCGTACTGCTTCTTCTTCCCAGGCCGAGCCATTTGCGCCGCCCACTTAGGGGTGTATCCGTTTCGTAGTCGGTATCTGTTGATCCTTGATGAAGCATGCTGGGTGAAATCATTCTCGTGTTTCGTGGAGTCTGAGTCTTGTCACCACTATTTTGTAGCACCAGGTCCGGGCGAGCCGCCCCTCGACTCCTCATGATTGGCGGCGGTGTCGCGCTCGTCAATTCCGAGTCCAACACTGCTGCAGGAGCCCGCCAGGGCATTGTGGCTGGCGGAGGTACACTACTCCTTCCCGAGGAGTGCGCTTTCTTTGATGTGCGTGAGTTTAGTGAGAGTGATAGGGTGTGTGAGGTCGACGGCCTTTGTTCTGGAGTGCCGACTGGCGTGGCTGCTAGATCCTGCGAACTACCAATGGACCTCCTGAACAGCCTGTTGAGCGCACCGGGTTTTCTTTGCCTCAGGGGATGACCTGTAACTGGCGGACAGTTCGTCCTCTTCTGTGCACTGGATCCACCACTGGGATGCCTCGAGAGCGCACCCATTGGTGAGGACAGCGCGCCAGAGTCGATACTGCTACTTCTTGGACGTGTACTTCGAGTAGAGTCTGTCCATCGAACAGGACCCTTTCTCGACTTCAATTTATCAGGAGTCGTCTCACTACTCGTCATGCTGCTGGTTCGGGCTGATCGACTTGATTGGCGTTGGGGTGCGTTTATGCCACCGTCAGGCGCATCTGGCTCGGGCGGGTAGTAAAGGCCATCTTCTGGCGCGATCAAGGGGCTTGTAGGAAGTTGATCCAAAGGGTCTCGCTTGAGGCCTGGTGCCGGAGAGCCCATGAAACCTGTGCCTCGCATAGCACCAAAGATGGCATCCGTCTCCCACCGCCCGGCCTCGATTGGAAAGCTGAAGAGATCTGGAGAATCCGAACGGGGTGCCGTAGTTTTGCGGTTTGGCTTTGCGCTTTCTCGCATCCAATAATCTAGCTCGTTGGCTTCCGCATACGCATCAGCACCACCGTCGGAGTCTGTATCGGAATCCCAGCTTTTCGCGATGTGGCGGGAAGTTGTCGTCTCATCTGCCGAACGAGGTCGCTGAGGTGCAGTCTCTGTTCTCTGTTGCATGTTCGTCAACTCTGCTTCGGGAAGCATCGGCCCCAACAGACTGGGACGGCCTGCATGTACGGGCTTCGGCACTGAGCGAGAAAAGTCCCCCTGAGCCGATCTGGTCGAGCCCTGAGGTGCCAGAGCCGCCGCAGGGGTCATATGAATCTCATGCGCGAGACTCTCCCGAGCAGTGGTACTAGAATGTGCAGAGAGGGTTTCGTTCGAGTCCTTATGCCGACGTAACATTGAGCTCGAGGTCGTGTCTGGCGTCGGTGGCAGCATGCGTGCATGCGCAAAGTCATCGTCGTTTGGCGGGGATGTAACAACGCGCCTCAAACTATCTCTCTTTTCCTGTCTGACTCTCATGTTTGCCCGGTGTCCCTTGTATATTGGTAGTTGGGTTTGCTTTGGTCCACGAGAAGTTATCGGCCGGGATGAATTTTCGAGGGGGAGCTTTTCATCCAATCTTTCGAGCTGCTGCAGCGGTGACCTGATGTCGAGGAATCTAGCCTGCTGGTCTACCCATGCCGCAGAAGCCATGACACTGCCAGACATGAGACTCTCAGAGGAATCGGCCCGAAGATTGTGCCTTGGGGTCGGCGTCTCGACGCTCTGCAACACCTGCGATTCAGATTGAGGCGGCGAAAGCATCTCGTCTGGTGCTTTCTTATTATTACCGTAGACACTCAAGAAGGAGCTTTCACTGAGCAAGCTGACGCCAGGGCTGACACTGCGCGCACTCCGAGTGAAGTCGCTAGGATTCGTGCTCGCTTCCGAGATCTTACGCGCATGAAAAAAGCTGCTCTTATTGTGCAAGATCATGTTGCGCAGGTTAGCAGTGCGCTCGCCGTGCTCGGATAGAAAGCTCGACATGCGTTCCAGCGTCTTTGCATCGCCGAGACGACCGGAGAAATCTCTCGCCAGAGGAAATGCTGACGAGCTTGGCTGACTTGGCCTTCCATCCGTGTCTCGATCATACCTGTTAACTTGTCCTGATGTAGCAGGCCTTTTCATATCGGCCTCGACAATACGGACCATGGCCTTTTCCCGTTCCAACTCGCTCACGGTGGTCTGTAAATCCACAATCATGTCGATCGCTTCGAACAAGGCCTTGTCACGCTTGTCTAATTCTTGCGCGAGGTCTTCGTTGAGGCGCATGGTTTCTGCTTGCTGGGTCGCCATTTCGGCGTGTTCATGTTGTAGAATCTTGGCGCGCTCCTGTGATGCTTTTGCGAGTTCTTCAAGCATGTCCTGGCGTTCCCGTCGGTGGTAAAGTTCCAATTTGAGATCCCAGTTTTGCTTCTTTAACTTTTCGATCGTCTAGCAGCGGCGTAAGTAACAAATGACAGATAGCAGAGCTTGAGTCGCCCACCTTTTCGATTTCCTTGATTCCCATGGCATTGAGGTCGTCATCATCAGTGTTGGGAGGCGTCGGTCGCAATGTGGCTTGGGTATTTCTCCGGACTGACGAGCTGCGAGTGACAACACCCTCATCACGAGCGCTTGCGGTGGAATTGCTGAGGCTTCCTTCGCTCATCTTCTTTTCGGCACGCCTTTGCTGTATTCTCTGCTGTAGAAAACTCGAGGGAGGCTGCGAAATGGGCGCACTGCTGGAACCGCATTGCGTGTGGTGAAAGCGGTGCGAGTGTGAGTTAGGTGTAGTCGCCCTCGATGGCGAGAGGGAGCTCAGCGGCTCGAGTTGTACTCCGGCACCGTCCATGCTGTAGGTCCGCCGTGATTATGTGATGGTAAGGAATGGTAGGTGCAAAAGGGGTATAAGTGAGTTCTGTTGGAAAAGAAGGCAAAACCTCCCTGACTCCTGCCTCGTCCAATTCTAGGCCTCGAACCGTTTGTGCCTTCCACGTTGATTCGATGCTGGATGGCTTGATAGTGCAGGGTCCTGTCAGCCGGGATCCAACAAGGAAACCGCGTCTTACTGAGACAAAAGCTCAAAAGTGCGGGAAGCAAAAGAAATCCGACCACACACCACGGCTGTTCAGCCCCCCATTCATTCCCCAGAGGATCAATTATCCCAAGTCCCGTTCAATCTTTGGCAATTCAAAGCATGGAAAAACTCGTCTGATCTTTGAGGTTAACAACGAGGCGGCTTGAGCGGCTATAGATAATATTGCTAGAGCGCAATGAGCTTGGTTCGTTCTGGTCCAGGCTGGCCGTCGGGCGTTGGGCGTGGTTTTTTTTTTTGGTTTTTTGGTTTTTTTGTTTTTGGTTCTTGTCCGAAATGGATGCGACGCCAGCTGTCCCCAAAAACAGTTGATGATTCAAACGTGTTGCGCTTTTCCACTCGGCATGGCGACTTTTTCGTATATAACGGGAATCGCCTTGTTTACCGGACAAATTGTTTTTGTTTTCGTCGCGATGGTCAATGACGACGGTCGTGTAAGTGCGTGAACCTGGACGAGCAGTGGGGTTGAGGTGGGAACAAACGGAGGGGAGAATCAGGGTGGTGCCTGCGAGATGGGCGATGGCTAGAAGGGAGGTAGGTAATGAGCGTTGGCGGACGGTGTCTCTGAATGCATGTCTCAGCTCTAGCCCGTCGATCGATCTGTCACGGAAGAGACAAGACAGCTCTGGAAGCACGAGGCAAGACTATGGACGACACTCAAATTCACAGAAATGTTGCCATTTCCAAGGAGGGACAAGATGGAAAATCCAAAAAGCTGAAGATCTGGTAGGCAGGCAAGCTCGCGAAGTGGTCGCAGAGCATCTGAACTACGAAAATGGCCGTTCACTGTCTGCCTGCAGGGGGTGCCCTAGCCCATCTCTCCCCCGGAGCTGCCCACGATCCAATGCTCCACCAGAAGCCCCATCTTCGCAACGGCCCCTGTCGTTTCCTATGCGGTGCCTTGCATTTCACCTTGGTTGGGCTGCTGAAAAGACGAGCGAAGTGACGGCTTGCTAGGACGGAAGGGGCATAAGATCTGTGATATGGTTGAACGGAGTCAGCGGCCTTGCCTGGTCTTGGTCCAGGAACGCGAAATTAGCGACTGAAGTGGTGTCTGTTAGCGCTTTGCCATGGTGCGCCAGCCATCGGCTGGAGCCTGGCACAAGTCAACTCAATCATATGGGAACGCAGCATGTGGTGGGAGAACGAGCAGTGCTCAATGCAATGCCAGTCAGCCCTGGGCCCCGCGTCGTCAATGCTGGCATGGCATCATCCCTCTCTGCCCACGTAAGCATAATGCAGCAACCACGGCAACAGCGTATCCCAAAGAGACGCTTTGGCATGCTGCTGCTGCTCATGATGTGGACAGCATGAATACGAACGACCAAAGACAGGCAACTCAAGCAATGACAAGAGAGAACGACCACGCGAACGAGCAGTGGACTTGTAGCATTTCGCGTGGCGGCACGTCTCCGGGCCCCACCAGCCATGCATGCACTTTACACGAAATCCAAGGGAAAAGAGGGAAGAAGCAAAAAAAATGTGACATTCCAAGAATCGCCCGGTGATTCGTAAAAAGCTAATAAAACAGGGGACCGGACTTTGCGTGGTCGAGCCGCAAGCCAGACCAGAGTCCAACACTTGGGTAGCGGCACCGCTCGGCATAGAGATCCAACGCTCCCCATCCATATCACTGGGCCTAACCGTGATTGGCGGTGATAGACCAGCATCCTTCTGTCGGCACAGCGGGGCCATCTGCTACTCCCATGCTGGAGTTGGAGAGGGGGCAGGGAATCATGTACACCGTACAGTGGTAACATCAACGCGTCAAGCGAGACCAGCCTCCTCCAGTTTGCGTGTGGTGACACTGACGAGTTCTGTATCGCGGCTGGAAGCGCAGCACTGCATATCCTTCTTGTCTTGGCTGCTTGGTAATGTGACTACATACAACCAGTCATTTCAGTTTGTTGGGATATCGACCGGGCTCCGAGACGAAACCTGGAGAAGCACCTTGTGGTCTATGTACTACCTCTCTACCCAGCCAGCACAACTGGGGAATCCTTCAGGCTTCGTCGTGACGATGACCTTGCGCAGCTTATGCTTATACTCGGACCCACGACACAGCCATCTGGTGTGTGAGCCTAATCGTGACTACCAAGTGACAGAAGTCAAATGTCCCTCAGAAACAGAACGCATGTCGACCGAGACAATGCCAAACCCCATATGCCAGAGTCTTTGATAGACGAGCGCTATCAAACCCTAGATTGCCGGCGTGCCCACACACAGCGAGTGCCATGCTCTTATCCCCAAGTCCATCCCCAAAAACACAAACTAGAGACTCTCAGCTCACTATTCAATCGTCATGCTGCAGATAAACATGTGGGCTGTTTTTCCTGTGAGCTTCGGCCATGCACCTTGCATCTACGAAGTACATGAACGTTGCCCTCAAGACCTGCCCACGTTCTTGGAGGAACTGCAGACGGTCATGTCGGCGTCCTCGATCCTACGCGCCTGTGTCAGATATTTGCTCAGACACGCATCAAATCACATCCTATGATCGAGCCAAGGGAATTCATTGTGCCAATCATGACTGTTGTTGTAGTGCGTTTTTAGTTCGCAGCTTGCAGGCCTACTAAAGGTACGGAACCCTCTTCAGGTCCGATCCGCCGCCGGCTCCAACCTTTACGCCACCGGCGCTCTGGGCTGCTGAATCTCACGACCAGAGAGTGCCGGACCTTTGAGTCAGGACAAAGTAGCTTGGCCTCGGGTTGAACACGACATCACGACCGTCGCGGCTATTTCAGTCACTGTTCACCCATGACACCATAGTTGCAAAACACTTATTGATCGATGTGATACTCGGTATATGCCTATGATATATGCTTGAGCAGAGTGGCAAGACGAGCCATCATCTCGGGTTCCTTTTCTTTCCTGGCGGCAAAACTTTCTACTTGGAGAAACTGGACGACCCACTGCATGTCTTACTGCGATAAACGCCGAATGCTGATCTGGTTCATGTTTAATGCCACAATTGATCCACGTATATCATCAAGCAATCGCCGAGAATCAACCGAGTATGAGGGCGTCCAGTCGTGGCAATCATTCTGTCGCACAAAACGGCACGCCTGGGCTTGGATACATATTGGGCACAAACAAACCCTCCCGGCTCCATCGATGCAGATATTGAGGACAGCCCCATGCCAATCAAGATAGTGCAGAAATCCGCGCTCTTGGAGAGTCTTGCAATACAACAGAATCTCGAACTTGCACATACCTGCGACCGTCCTGAGGGTGAAGAGTGCAGCCCTGTCCGGCTCTCTACAAGTGGCGCTGAAGCACGCCTCATACGTGTCTCGGCAAGCAGGTATGCGTGCAACATCTGACTTGGCGAACACCGTTTGTGCTCAGCATACCCAGAACGTCCCAGTGGCTCCCGTATGGCCCAAGGCACATCCGGCTTCATGCAGCTTGAACATGCTATTGGTTGAACTTGGAACACCCACTCGTGGTTCAGTCTCTTCATCGGCGTCGCCTCTGGAAGAGTTCCATTTTCGGCTGTGAAATGTGTGTGGACATGAAGCTGGGGATGGCTGTCCCTTTGCCGATGCCACGCCGAATTGAGCAGTGTTCGAAGGGATAGCCTGGTTTGCATCTTGTGCTCGTTGCAGCAGCCACGTTCACTGGAGTGTATTCGTATTCAGTGTCCTCGTGGCGTTAGCATCAGTTCCACGCTTGCTACTCTTGGTGACGAATAATTGTGAACCCGTATTGTCGAAAGTTCACTCCGGTTGAATCGGAGTACAGCGCAAATCATCATGAAGCTGCAGGAGCCTCGGCACCCACATCCGAAGGGTCATCACCCTTCTTCCACCGGTACTCCTTCTCGATGCCGACCCTCATCTGCGCCGTGTCGCAGAGCTTGACGTCGCCGCACTCGCAGACGGCCGGGTCCCGGATCCAGCGGTAGGTGATGCTCCAGCGGTCGCCGCGCTTGCGGACGGCGCCGCCCGGCAGCGCGTCAGTCTTGCGCTTCTTGATGCCGTGGGTCCAGTGCAGCCGCGCGTCGCCCGACATCTGCAGCATGCTGCGCGGCAGCAGGTCGACCTCGACGCGGCCGGCCTTGCCCGCCTCGCCGCTGCCGCCCAGCTGGAACTGCATCAGCACCGGCGACCCCAGCGACAGCGCGTACAGCTGGTCGTACGCCGAGTGCGTGTCCACGTGCGGCGGGATCCCGGCCCCCGGCGGGTAGTGCTGCAGGCAGACCTGGTCCGGCGGCCGGCCCTCGCGCGTCGGGATCAGCGGCTCCAGCCAGTCCGGGAACGGCTTGAAGGGGACATCCGGATCTACGCCGAAGGTCTTATAGTCAAAGGTGTAGCCGTAGTGCAGCGACAGGCGACCCGAGCGTTCTGGCCACTCCAGCTGTTGCCGGAATATCTCGATCAACTTGGCTTCGTGCTCGGCCGTGATGAAGTCATCCTGCCAGAATATACCGGCTGGCTGTATCGGTAGTTCCTCCATGCTTTACACCTTGATGAGATAGTTGGGAGTGAGTGCTGGAGGGTGTCGAACGACGAATGATGACCTCGACTTTCCAAAAGCTGATGGGCTTTTCCCGCCCAGAAACGAGATTTTTTCGGCGCCCTCCACGACTCCACTCCTCGATTTTGAGGCTTCGAAAATCACTGCACCAAATGGGATTTCTCCAGCAGTTTCCTTATTTCGTGGGCGTCTAAGGGTCTGATTATTCTGGAATTGCTTGCAATTGAACAAGTAACCCTTGAAGTTGTAAAGAATTTGATGTGAACGATCTCGAGAAATGGAACAATGTCTGGTTGTTACCACGATGGTCCGTGCTTTTCGCCGGCTTTAGTCGAAGTACACCGAAAATATGATCGCAACTCTACACAGTACATCACTCCAGGGTGATTGCAGAAAACTAAACTTCAATTGAAATCACTAATGGTACTCCCTGGGGAACTGTTCATTATTTATTGGTAATGACGGTTGCATTACAGCACTTATATGTTCATCGCTCAAGCATTACGTGTCACTTAGGAAATCGGTTGGTAATATTCAAAGCTTCAAATTCAGTCATCGACGTGAAAACCAGCGTCAGAACTATGGGATACATGAAACGCCATTAGACATAAGAGACGCTGGTATTCAAGTCCCGCCCAGACCACCAATAATGCAAACACAGGATCCATTATAACACCACTCGAAAATCAAATCACACAATGCCCCTGAGAAGTGCTACCACATGCCCAAAACCCGCTCCGCTTTCGCGTTTGGGTTCATCCTCCGGGCCCGTTCATGGCTCGTTGCTTGCTCCTCATCCGGATCCAAAGTTGCCCAGGCCGACGCAGAGTTCATGCCATTCATTCCTCCGCTCATTACGGGGATGCCCATACCGGGAACCATGTCGTTGGTGTACATGCCGTGTAAGCTGTATTCGTCGCCACCCGTACTCAGATTCGAGAACTCGTTTGATAAGCCTGCCGACAAGGGCCCGCTATCCAAGGTACTGTGTCCAGAGCTCCGGGTCGTCACAATGTTCAGACCCAGATCGTCGGTCGACACGGAGCTGAGCCTTGCAAGGTCAGTAGCAGAGTTAATTCTGCCAAATCCGAAATCCACCCCGGCACCAGCAAGGTTGGTACCGCCATCAGTGTCCACAGTCATGGGCTCAGTCGTCAAGTTGGTATTATAATATGTCCCGTCGGGGGTCTTGTCCTCGGATATTTCCCCGACAACACCGCTCGCAGTACTCCAAGAGTTCTCCCTGGTAAGTGTGCCAAAGGGCGTCATGACTGGACTGAGGTTGGTCCGCATACCACTAGGCGTCTGCTCTGCAAACATGAGTAATTTGTCCGCGTACATGGTCTTGCTGTTCGGGCTGGCACTCAGCGTCTTGATGAAGTACTGCAAGGGGTCTTGGACAACGCCGCTGCGTCCCGAGTGGCCGAAGAGGGATAGATCACCCCCGACATAGTCCATTCCCCCAACTCCGTCCGAGGCTCCCCCAAACGGTCTTGTTGGGTTGGTAGTCCCCGAGTCGTAAGCTCCCATGACATTGACACTCCACGTGCCTATCTCAAAGATTTTCTCGAATATGCCCATGCCGTGTACCTCCACGGCACGGCTTGGGAGGGACTGGAGAATTGACAGCGTATCTCGGGCAATCGAAAGTGGGAAGGAGAACCGGAAGCTCTCATTCTCTGCTCCCGTTCTGAGGAGACCCTGCCGGAACGACGATTGCCAGACGATCAGTCGGAGCCACTGCTGAGTGATCATGAGATCCGCCTTTTGTACGGATGTTGGATCTGGCTCGTCGCTGTCTTCGTCCTGAACACTATTTACAGTTGGAATTAGTGATGTTGGAGGGCTCGGGCTTTTTCTCTTAGGCCGCAAAAAGTCCAGTGGCTGTGCAAGGAGCCGCTGAAGATTCAGATACGTTGTTTCCGAGACGCTGGGATCGCTGCCGTCATTCCAGGCGTTGACAAAGCTCTCATCCAAGGGCGCGTAACTACTGACGAGCTTCATGAAACCCACATGAATATCCGGAGCTTCGTAGTCGTGACCGCCCGTTGGTAAGCTGGGCGTTTTCCGCAGAGTGAGAGGTTTGTTTCGCAGAATGGCAAAGCTTCTTTCTGTCACGAAGAGAATCCAGAACACTCGTTGGCGGCACAGCACCTCCTCGGCTGGGAGACCATTGTAGGACGCGTCTTGATGAAGTCGGAGATCGATCGCCAGAGTCAGTGCTTCGCGCAAGTAGAACCAGGATTTCCGGCTTTGGTTTATCTCGAAAAAGCTCGTGCTCAGCCAGAATGACGATATCACCACAAACAAGGAAGTATCTTCGAGGATGTCGTATTTATGCCTGACGGATATACACTCGTCAAGGAAGAAGCGGCCTACTTCATCCCAGGGAGGTTGTCCCGAAATTGCGAGTGACTTTCCCGCCATGTGGAACGAGGTGAGTGCGCAGAGTGCATAGACGAGATTTTCCTCCGAGGAGTCCATATCCCGTTCAATGAGATTTCGTATCGCGGGCATGTAGACTAGAGGCATGATTGGATACATGTGCTCGTAGTAGAGGTCGACACATCTGGGAATCAGGTAGCGGTAGTCGCGGCTGCGGGGCTGATAGACGTCGCTAGTAAAAGGCCCCTTGGGCTCGGGCACCTTTCTCGGATCTGAAGTGACGGCCGTCCAAGGCACGAAGGGCTGTGCTGGCGGGGACGGAGCAGCAGATGTCGTTGTCGAGTTGTAATTCTCCGCGTCAATGCTATTGCTTCTCAGCTCCTGAGCTCAAAAACAAATCGTAGAGGTCCAAACTACAGAGGCAGATCATACTCTGAGCCGCTGGTCGTCTCTGACACCAGCGTCTGCTTGAGCTCCTGTGCTCTCAGCTCGTTGATGACACGTCCATGCCCTCGCTTGGGGCCTCGTTTTTTGGGGACATGATCCCTCTTGCAGGTGAGAGTCGCTCCCGCGCACTGCTGGCATGGGAGGCGCCCATCGCAACGAATTCCTGTTACATTGGTCAGCCAAGTGTCAGAGCAGATTGAATGTAGGCATATCCTATGGCGCGGCGTATGAAAACACAAAGCCAAATATGGGAACCCTCTATCGACAAGTCCGGCCGGTGGACAGGACATGGTGGGGATGAGCTCACGCCTTCTGCGACAATTGTCGCACACGGTACGCTTGTTGTTCGCAGGCTGGATGCGCCTGAGGTCGTCACTGCCGGGCCATTCTTCTTTCTTGACTCTGGTGGGCGTGGTGGAAGAAGCAGGCTCAGGAGCGCCGGCCCGAGCTGGAGTCGCGGGAACAGCCTGCATCCTTGAAGCCCGGGCTCAGCTGGTATATGCGAATCGGAGATATGATCTTGAGTAACCGGAGAACCGGACGGGGCCCTGGCAGTACGATGTTCGAATCTCGAGGCTAGGTATCTGAAACATAGCACGCGGTGGAAATTGCGAAAGAATGAGCGAAGCAGCACAGGAGATCGGTACCCTTGAAAATGGTGAAGATTCTGCTGTTTCCCCTTTCATTTGGCGCCCCATTGACATCACGAGCGTGAGCTGGGGATTTAGTCTGAAGCTTGATTATGCGGGGAAAGCTGAAAAGCGTTAATAAACCCTGACCCTCTTTGCATGAGCTTTTGCACACGCATACATAATTTTTTAGTTGAGATGCAAGTAATGTAGGGGCCGCTAATCAAGACTAGCGAGGCACATTAACCGTTTGTCTTCTCAGAGTCTCGTCTGGGCCATGCGAAATGGTGGGCACAAAGACCAATCAGTCGTTGCGAGAAGGGCGAGCGGCACGGAATTCAAGCTGCAGGATGGGATCTGATCGGATAGGTGTGGATTCCAGTCCAGACCTCTTATTAGTGGTGTTTGTAAGAACGGCATTTCCTGTTACGTCGCGGGGCTCCCGATACTAAACTGTTCCCATCCCGGTCGCTCTCAACGAGAATCTACCTCTCTGGTGTCATCGTCATCCAGGTCTATCAGCAAACCGGGCAGTTCTAGCATCACGAGGTTTACAGCCACGTCTGCAACATTACTACCCAGTCGCAAAAGTCCGACGCATGCACCTCGGAAGCCGATACAAGCCAAGTTTGGCATCTTTTGCAGTGCTCGAGTGGCACGCGAACCCTCCAAGCGGGGTGATGGGCCTTCCTCATGGGTATTCCTATATCCACCGTCATGCGGGAGATGGCCAGATCGTCAGGTTCAATATGCGGCTAGGTCCCGTTCCACCTGCACACACGTCGTTATTCGTAGAGAAGCGCCGATATGGTCTGCGAGGACTAGTAGTGTACCCATGAATCCATCAACTCTCCGGGCCGCGTATCGAGTCAAACTACGGAAAGATTTGGTGCCTTCCCCGCTCCGCCCTAAGATCTAGAATCTACCGAGTGTATACTACCTACTCTGTCAAGTCCAGAACCTTGGGGATCCACCGTCTTCATACGTCGTCCATCATCTGCGTCTAGATGGATACCTATTCATCTACTAGTCGGTTCACAGGATGAGGCACCAACATGCTGGCATAATTGACTCCTCTTGTTGATCCTCCTTCAAGGCAACTCTGGTCCCAGAATATAATCAGTCGGGGGATATTGGAGAGGTGCGAACTTTATTCTGTTCATGAGTTCTGCATAAACTCATTAATGCGGTGAAATCTGCATGCTATGTAGCCACTTGGTTATATCTACCCGAAACTCATCTGACCCTTTAGAGAGACAAATCGACCGAGTGGGCGTGCATGGCTGCTGTTTACATTTCGAGGCCGAAAACTTGTCCGTGGCAACACCGATAGCTGCATACCAACCGCCCTTTTTTGAATCGTGTCGTCCGCCACTACTCAATCAGGCCGTCGACAGCTCCTAGATCCTCTCTTCTCATGTCTCTCTCCGGACTCTTTATTTGGCTGCAAGTATCACACTGTTCTTTTTCCCACCTAGGTTAAAACGTAAGCATTGGGGTAGCTTTGTATTGGAGCAGCAAAAGACATTTTATTGGCAAAGCATGATTCTATCAGTCGTTGGTAGAGCATTTGATACTGCCTTCAGAGTGATCCCACTTGTACGCCAAGATGGCTGGGTTCCTCCAGCGTCGCTGTCTTCTGTAGAATCATCGGATAAGCACGGTATCGTAGCTTTGAGGCAATCTGTCAAGTCTCTAAAGATCCCTTCGGGCTGCGCCATTTCCCGAACATCTCTTTGCGCTTGACCTTCGTTGGGCCCGTTGATCTCGGCCTTGGTATTGTGCGTGGAGGTGCAAGGGTGGATTGCGTGCTGTACGGACTTCCTTGGGCGGATGCAAGATGACCGCCTCGCAAGCTGGTCCGAAGGTCCTTCACCGCACCATTCTGGGTCATCAGACCACGCAGGTGCTCGTAGAAGGCGATCAACTCCTTGCTGCGACTTCCTTCGCCGATGTATGGCTGGAAGGCGAATGCAAAAGAGTCTGTCGAGTCTATGCATGAGTACAAGGCCTCAACTGCACCCAGGGCCGAGTAGTCAGGTCGGTAGCTGCTAATGTTCATAGCAAGTCTTCGCTTGACGACAACCTCGCTATTGACGTCCGCTCCGTGCTGAACGAAATTGACCAGAAGTTGCGAGTAGATGTAGGCAAAACCGCGAAAGTCGAAGTTGCGCCAGAACTCTGCCCTTCGGGATAGATGAGTAAGTCCGTACTCGAGCATGAGGCGCCAGGAGCTGTCCTGTTCTATGCCGAAACGTGCGTTCGGGTTAGCTCCTTATTCTAGAAGAAGGTGACAAATTGCCGGGCAGGCCAGTGCCATTAGTTCCTTTTTCTCAGACTTGCCTGGCCACGGGCGCCTAAATAACATGTTGTTCGTCGCATCGAATAAGAGACGAGAAACTGCATTGCTATCCTGTGATCCTCTGGCAGCGTCTTGAGACAAGGTTTGGCGGAGGAAGTCGGCTAGACAGTAGAAAACAACCAGTGAAGAGAAGTCAAGTGGCTTTGCGACTCCAAGAAGACACCTTTGCAAAGGAGGACCCTCTGCAATTAGTCCCTGGTCTTGCCAACTAAGGCCGTGACCGGAAGTCCAGTGCCCATTGTTCGTCTTGCAGTACAACAGTCCTTGTTCCCTCCACCGGGCTCTTGCTGCAAAAGATGCCTTCTGTACTGTCTCGATGGCCTCTTCTGTCACGTAGCATATTCCTGCGTCATGCCAATGTTTTGACATCGTGTTGTCGAGTTCCAGTAATACCGCCGGCGAGACTGGTTTTTCGTCCCGCTCTGCGAGAGAGGCATAATGCATGGCCCGATCCATATAACACCATACATCGCTATCGTCGAGAACCAGCGGAGACTCCTTCGGGGCGGACTTGCAGAGAAGCACGCATGAATGACAGAGGTTCACGGCTGGGTGGAATGCGGTGCCGGTCGTTGAAAGAGACATTTCTTCCCATACTTCGGGGGTCTGCAGGAACTCAACGGCTGTCCTGTGAATGAAATCCACGTAGAGGTTCTTGTGTGGTTTCGAGCCGAAAATTCCCTGGAACTTGAAGTTGACGGAACGCATTTCCAGGAGACCAGCACACCTTACTCGGATCCTCCCCTCCGCGAATTCTACCAAGGACTTTTCTTTTGCGATTGTGAGGATATTGGCTGGCATCTTGATGGTCTGAGCGACATCCCACCCTGCAAAATGCAGCTGCAAGGGGGTGATGTGATATCTCCCACTCTGAGCCTCGGCAGCGGCAAGGCAGATCTGGAAGAACTCCGAGGCCTGTTTTCTGTACGCTGGCGGCATGAGCCTAAACATGGCCGCATACAAGTCTCGGAGCTCGGATGGAAATTCGTCGAGACGTTGCCACAACTCATCAATGTTGTCAAAGTTCTGGAGTCCAGAGAGAAGTGAGCGCATCACCAGTATGACCCAAAGGAATACCCCGCAAGACTTGTCTGCGACTGCCTCGACGAAGCTTTCCCATTATTCACCATGCCTGGACTCCAGTCGTTCTCGCAGCAAGCCTTCGGTATAACCGCGGATGTCATTCCTGGTAAGGTCTTGTAGATTCAGATGAGGAAAGTGGGAGAAGGCGTCCACGCAGACTGGTATCGGGCAACTAGAGACCGGGAACTTGGCGTCTGTATATATCTCTACTGAAGTCAATAAGTTGACGATCTCAATGTGATCGCCCTCGTATTCGTCGATTCCGTCTATCAGAAAGAACAGACGGAATTGTGAGCTGGTTTGGTCCAGAAGCCTATGGAACCAGCGAAGAAGTTCCGTGAAGGATGGAGTCTCCAAGAAGTTTCTTTTGGAAAGGTCGGCACCGAGAATGCGAAGCTCAGGCATGACGCTGGGAATGAGACCAGGGTTCTGGCAGAGTATATCGTAAAGCAGCGAACGCAGCAGGCCGTCCTGGGTTTTCTGCATCGATGTGCCCAGGTTCCAGAAGAAAAACGAGGCCATCGTCGTTTTACTGGAACCTCCGCTCCATTTTCGGAGGGCAGTCTTGGTTCGCGTATCACTCAGAAGGTATTTCATGAGCGTGGATTTGCCGGACCCTGCTTTGCCGCTGATCCAGTAGCACCCGGACTCAAGCCAGATGACTAAAGAGGGCCACTGGTGCCCCAAGTCGGGATTGTCCTCCAATACCCAATGGAATGTTGATGCATGCGCCGGGTTCACACTATCGTATCTGTCGCTGTAATGTCGATAGTATAAACTCCCCAGAGCCATGTCCTGAATCGGCTCAAACCCTCGAAGCTCAGCGCGCCATCCAGAATCATTTCCACCAACTGAGAATGTCATCAGAGTCCGTCCTTGATCCCTGAAGTCTTGCTGGTATGTTACCTTGGGAGCAATGACGCGAGTTTCGCCATTTTTGAGCGTCATGATTGCAGAGAGAATTCTGTCATGGTGCACAATACCGTGTGCATCAGTCTCGTCCAACCGGCGGCGCAACGTGGATCCCTGACTTCCCATACTTTCGAGACGATTGTTCGTTACTGCCAGTACCTGGACTATCTCAGAGTACTGCTGGTCGAGGCTGTCGAACCGTTTACTGGTGGACTTGCCCATATCATCAGTGGCAAAGCTGAGTTGCTTGAGCATGCGCAGAACGAGCTGGCTCTGATACACAGCCATCTTCTCCATTAGGCGAATGATATCATCATACTTCCAGGCAGCTTTCATGAGAGCGACTATCTTTGATCCTGGGTAGTCGCTTTGTCGAAGTTGTTCGAGCTTTTGAAAGATGGTCGCGATCTCGTGCGCCACACCAGAGCAACCGGCAACGAGCTGTTCGATGTCCTGCGGGTGTGAGTGGCCAGTGTCTACCATAAACTCAAAGGTGGATACATACATAGTCCGTCTTTTGATTAGGTTGGTTTGGAGAAATGGTGTAAAGTCCAGCGACTTAGTAATATCGTAGTGATTCATGGTTGCGGGGCCGTTTTTTGGCAGTAAATATGCTTCCAAGGGACTTATTTAGTCGAACCTTCGATGGTTTCAAAGCATCCTATGGAAACAAATACCCCCCGCATCTGCTGGAGCGGTGACTTCATTTCTTTCCAAGTCCTTCAATGGCAGATGAATGCGCCTTCGCACCACCTCGCCCCAGTTTGAGGAACGAGCAGCATGGCAAAAAAGCGGCCCAAACAAGGCGTCACGGTGGACACACCGATTGATCAAAGCTTTGCGATCATGTTTGCGGCGGTTCAGAGATACCTGACCGCTCACGAGGCGCAGTGTATCATCAATCAATTCAGTTCAGAGTCCTGGCTTCCCGGCCGTCAAATATTGTGGGAGAGTGTCGAACATGCCAAAGTCGAGGAGTGGGCCAAGCGACATTCCATGCAGACCCTTTCGATAGCATTGGGTCCATTACTAGAAGAAGGGAACCCTCAATATCTCAAGGGTGGTATGACACCCGCTCGTACGTCAAAGTTCATGAGAGGCGCCGGTGCCCTTTTTACCTGGTATATATCTTTAGGAGGTGAAGTGACGATTGTCTGCCGCCCGCCGCCCGAAAGATTTCATCCAGGCCTTCACACCAATTTTCAGCAGAATGAGCTACCAATACTGCGCACTGCTATCGAGACCTCTTCTCTTGAGGTGTATATGGTACACCCGGATGTCGAGAGAGCAACAGATGATCGCTATCAGGTTTGGCCTCGCAACGAGACGCAACTGTGGACCGATAAGTACGGCAAGGACGCCTATTCCCCTCGGCCTTGGAGACGCGTCTCGAAGGAGTCTATTTACCTTGAACCACTGCAGACATCTGCTCTTGAAAGGGTGAATGACATTTTTATGCGGTTTAGCATGAAGCAGGTGAGCTTCTGGGCGCACGAGTCAACTTGGATGCTGTGCCTCAAAATGAAAAATAAAAAAAGACATTCGAAGCATTACTAACAATTAAAGATGGCAAACATAATGCAATATCGCATCAAGTCTTCATTAGTAGAAGGAGTTGCATACACGATGCAAGAGAAGGCGGCGCAAGAGAACGCAGCACGAGAGAAGGCGGCGCAAGAGAAGGCGGCGAAAGAGAAGGCAGTGCAACAGAAAGCAGTGCAACAGAAAGCAGCACAGCAGAAAGCAGCACAGCAGAAAGCAGCACAGCAGAAAGCTATAGCCGCGCAACAGAAGGTTTCGCAACAGAAAGCAACACAAGAGAAAGCAACGAAAAAGAAAGCAAAGAAAAAGAAAGCAAAGAAAAATAAAGCAACCCAAAAATCAGCAATCTAGTTGCCTGCAGCGAACATCAAAACAGAAATTTGAAATGCGTTAAACTGCAAGCCATCCTTCCTGTGTCATACACAACGGAGTCGAACTTACTCAGTACAAACCCTCCCATGTCAAGCACTGTCAAAAAGTCGATATGCGACCGTAGAAGGATCAAATACAATTTCACTGCCTCTAAGGTCGGCAAAAATTGCTTTGACCGTCGCATCGCATCTCGGATATTGGCATTACCAAGGACGCCTTTTACCTATAAGGAAATGACGAGTTGACCAATAATACCACAGCGTCATCAATAGTCACTCGCTTAGCATGTAAAATAGGGAAAAATCTACTTGACCAAATCTATAAATGACTTGGACTTTATCTCTGCTTTGCTGCGATACTTTGCAAGGCAAGTCTTTGGAGTAGGAATTTATTTGGAGATCGCAGACCTGCAGTGCACATCGACATGGCAAATTTACACTCAGAAAGTGTCTTGATAAATTTGGCCGCTCCAAACAGAACTCATTCAAGTAGGGCAATTGTACAGATTCTACCAGAACGACTTGGTAAAAGTGGCTACGCTGCGGATCTTGGCAGTATGCTGAACCAACAATAGGACAGCCAACAGGCAAGGCCTCAAAGGGGAAACTGCCTGCTAATTTGTTACACTGGGCTGTCTATAGAGTCCATATACTCTCCCTCATGACTTCATAGTGCAGATATTCGGAATAGAAGCGCCTCTTACCTGTCCGGATCCACATGTTAGTCGCTCGGCGCCAACATGCCGGCAGATCCCATTTATTAGCGCTGATGATATTGCCAGCGTGGCTTACCACGCCTTGACGGGCGCAAGGCCTCAGAACCGCGATCTCAGAATCCTTGGTCCTGAAAACTTGACATATGATCAGGTAACATTCATCGATGATACACTTGTCAGCTGAAAGACTTACTAACCATATCATTACAGGTTGCCGAGACTCTTTCCCATGTCCTCGGTCGCAAGATTGAGCATGTCAAGCTCGACAAGGCAGGCCGTGTCGACGGCTTGGTCAAGGCCAGTGTGTCCGACTACTACGCAAACTTCCTTGCCAACCTGGAGGAACTCGCCTCGCAGGGCTTTGAGACGGCCACCAGCACGGCCGTCGAGGATGTAACTGGCCGCCCTCCAAAGAGCTTCAGAGAGTTCGCCGAGGCAAACAAGGCTGTTTGGGCCCAGGCCTCTTGAATTGATTATAAATAACAGACTCAGATAGATGAGCTCTCAACGCTCTCAGATTACATGTATGAAACCCCTGTATTACTATGAGCCTCTTAGCTCTGTACGCTGTCGCACGCCAGAATCGTAGCCTATCGAACACTCAATGAACTCCATAAGTACCAATAAAACAACCCAGCGAGTCCTTTTCAGGATTTGCAGGCACCATCGACTATCTCCCACGTATGATCCACTACCTTCTGCAGCTGATCATCTTCCCATAGAGCCTTGCCACGGACGGGCTTTCCCTTGCCATCGATATAGCTATAATATCTCCCTTGCTGCTCACTCAGTGCTGCGCACTCGTATGTGCCTCTAAATAACCGCTCGCCAGAAGTCTCTATCGAGACCCCGAGAAGAAGACTGGCCGCCTGGGCCGGGCCGCGGAGGTACCAAGGCAGCCCGCGATCCAGACTCGACCTCACGATGCCGGGGTTGGCGTGCACAAAGTGGCGCTTCTCGCCCGTCTGCTTCTGCTGCGCGGCGTAGTGCTGGACCATGGCGTCGTTCATCGAGATGCAGTGGTTCGCGGCGTTGCCGACGCTGAAGCTGGTCTTGAGGTCCAGGTCGTCCCAGTTGAGCTTGCTCGGGCTCCCGTAGAGCGAGTCCAGCACGACGACGACCTTGGCGTCGTCCCGGAGGGCGGGAAGCAGCTCGCGGATGAGCAGCTGCCGACCGTAGTAGTGCAGCGCCATCTTGGTGTCGATGCCCTCGGGCGTCTCGGTCCGCCCGGCCAGCGACAGGATGCCCTGGGTCAGGACCAGCAGGTCCAGCTTGGGCTCCTGTGCCGACTTGTACGCGTCCGTGTACGTCTTGATGGCGCGCATGGAGGATGCGTCCAGCTTCCTGAATTCAATGTTGGCGTGGGGGATGTTTTCGGGCTTTGTGCGACCGCTGATGATGACGGTCGATGCCTTGGCTTCGAACGCGACGCGACAGGCGATGCCATAGCCGATGCCGCTCGTACCGCCGACGACGAGAGCTCTTGTGATGTTTGATGACATTTTTGTGGGAAAATGAGGAGAGGGCTGATTGACTCGGAAATGTTCAAGACGGATGTCATGAGAAGTGTGACGGCGCCTGCGAATTAAAGGACTTTCCGGTCTCTTTGCAACTCCGCAAACTCCGCAACCCCGCCACGGGGATTGAAGTCAGCCATTCCTGCCAAACAGTGAACGAGTGAGACCAAGCCACAGGCGACCTGTTACGACCAGCAAGAGACGCAAATTAAACACAATCGATATGTTGAATATAATTCCTATGGTCTCCAGCATGCATTCAATTCTTGATAGGCTTCAAGAAGTCCAGAGCAAAAAAAGAAAGGGTCCACCTTGGCAGGTATAGTACTTGATTGGTGTGTGCCCGGTCTTGCGCAAATGCAACCTCAGATGAAATCAGTGTAAGGTTAGTAAAGTGATCGTCATCCTATACTCCACTCCACCTTTCCGATAGCGTATTTCCATTTCATATAGACAGCATCATCATTTGTATGGTCACCAGCTGAAGAGCATGATTGTCCTAGATTCTTTCCCGGCAATGAACGAACGTCCGTATTTTGATCCGTAATTGTTGTAAAACGAGTGCGTAGAACCTTGTGTGACAATATACATGCCGTCGAACCCTTCAAGTCCTGCGACAAGAACGCTACCTATGTACAGAGAATTCCCCCCATCGCTGGCAGATCCAACCGTCGTATCCGGTGCATACACAGCGACAAAGAGAGCGAAACCCAGACGAATCACCTTGCTTCGCATCATCTTTCCAGATTGTTGTCGTCTCCCTAAGCGTTGATCAGGTTGACCAGGAAGGATGTGGCATCACCGGCGTCGACGCCGTAGCTGAGATGGGCGGCAGTGATGGTCAGTGTGCCATCGCAAACCAGATCGCCGGCGGCGCAGTAGATCTTGACCTTGTTTGCGGGGAGTGTTCCGACAACGCCGTTGGTCTGCTGGTACTGGGTATCTCCGAACAGGACGGCACCAGTAATTCTGGCGACAGTGGCCGCATCGAGTTGCTCAACGGCGCGGTGAGTCATGGCAGCTCCTTGGCTATGCAGGTGTTAGTTAAGGACGACAACATGAACCATCTTGTTGCGCTTGTAGCACTGACCTGTATCCGCCGGTGACGATCTTTGCATCGGGGCATTGGCTAGCAGCCTGGTTCAACAGAGAAACCATGGTTGCGATTCCGGCGGTATCGGCACCGCCCGGGATGAAGTTGGTGTCGAGCGCAGCTGCGTAGTCGACGCCCTGGGCAGCGACAGCCGAGTCTCCAAGAGAGCTCTTGAGCCCGTTGGCAACCTCTGGGCCAATCACAGTGCCCTTAGACACGTTGTCAGTCATCAGTGTGCTTTGGAAGCGGAGCAGAAAGCAGCAGCTCAGGTCGTGCTCACCATGTTTCCGGTCTCGGTACTGCCACGGGAGAAGATGAAGATGACATCGCGGCACCCTCCGTCCACGAACTCATTGGCAGTGTCACCAACTGTCTGTCTCTTGGTTTCCTGAATAGAGACCGGGCTGGCCAAGGCAGCCGTAGCGAGAGCGAGGAATGCGAAGAACTTCATTGTGAATAGAAGAAGTAGACTGCCCTTGGTCAAGGTTCTGGAAAGGAATGAATAATGGTTCGTGCCGGAGTGCGATGGCGATACAATCTTCTAGCTCTCGACGAGGACAACTCGCTAGACTTATATATACGACCTTGATGCCATCTCTATGATCGCCGAATCTCAGNGTGCCGGAGTGCGATGGCGATACAATCTTCTAGCTCTCGACGAGGACAACTCGCTAGACTTATATACACGACCTTGATGCCATCTCTATGATCGCCGAATCTCAGGAAGTCTTTCTTTTGAGAGCGAGAGCCTCGGCTCAGAGAGACTCTTCATCGCTGGTCCTCCGTACTTGCTTTGACGCCTAGGAGCCTCGGCCCACTCAGCCATTACAAGAGGCTTTGGAGGTGATCGGCAAAGATAGAGAGTTGCGCTCCCCAATCCGGGGCCAAATCCGGTAGTTTGGTATTGCCTTAGTCAAGTCAGAGTTATACTGACAGCCGGCATGTTACAGATGACTAGTTCCACATTCCCGTACAATTTTGCTAACAGTATAGGCCAGCTGTTTCAGCTGTTGCGATTGGTCGATCCGTGGTATCCTTGGTCTTCTCCGCAAAGTTCTGTGCAACGGCCGCTAAGAATAAGCACGCCGAGCTGGCACATCCCATGTGGAGGTCGTTCGCAAACTTTCCTGATTGGGGAAAGGTAACGAGGAAGCCCCCAACGGGTAAGGGGGATTTCGCACGAATAGTCAAGCAAGCATGGACGGTCTGAACACCAGGCCATGACCTCACGTGGGAATAAGGATCAACTACTATTGGTAAACATCCGAAACCCGCGCGCCTGACAGATGGAAGCTGCCGAGGCATCTCTTGGCAGCCTAGTTCTATACTGTCTGTGTGCTCATCAATACAATACTCCTAGCTCGAACCTGAGGAGAGGTCATCGCCAATCAAGACCTCTTCGCTTCGATGGAATCAATGCAAACCTGCGAATGGCCTATCAGGTACAAGAGGTGCGCTCGCAAGAGGCTCAAAACCTCGGATCGATCTGGAATCGGGTGCCGCTTTCACATCAGCATCGCTTCGATCGCTGCGGCTCATAGGCTCATCGGACCATTGACTGGTGGGATCAAGCTCATCTGCACTGTCATGCGGAGCCTCGAAGAGCAACCGAGGCAACAATGCGAGGTTCGATCGATCCTATACTAGAAGTTGTCACGAGGCGAATAGAATATGAAAGACTAGGGTTCCCACGTTGTCAGGTGGCTGGCCGCAGCACAGTAGACTTTGAGTATATCAAGATAGGATGTCAAGTCCGCGTTGGTATACAATGTTATAGGGCAGACTATTGTCTGTCGGGTTCTTCGGCACTGCCCTCCCACACGCCCGGACGCTAGGTAGGGAGTAAGGCTGACTAGGGTAGCCGCACTCTTGACTGCCGATATACATAAGTACTATTGTCCCGACTCTTTCTTAAACCTCCCAGTGTTCCTGCCAATCTCTCTGTTTCCGATTACTCAGCGCATTTCATGTTCAATGGTGTCTGGTTGGCAGTCGCGATAGCTTTGGATATCAGATGGAGATGACGCTAAGGGCGACTCGTGGCGGGCCGTTGAATTCGCCGTTGTCTCCCGCAGCCACCTGCATGAAGCCATTATTTAGTCCTTTGTCATGAGGCGCTGCGTTCCTGCTGATAGTAGATTCTTCTGCTTGCTTGGCAGGACCGGCTCGACTCGGCTACCGAACGTTGTGACTTCATAGGGGTCAGCCTTGCACTAGGTATCAAATGTCGAGCATCAAGTCCGTGATGTTCTGCTGAACTTTCCATAATTTGTCGCATTTTATTCAATTTTTCGCATTTTATACCAAAAGATTGGAGCGAAGAGTTCTTTGAAGCTACATAGCTTCTTATATTGTCACAAAGCAATAACTACCACTTCACGATGGAGATCCAGCTACTCACAGTGCGCAACCAGTAACAGGCTATTATACAGCTGACGATACTCTAAGCAAGGAATGACTTCATATGACTATCGCTCTCTATTGTTTGACCTAATTATTGGCTTTTCTATTTGAAAATACTGCAGAGTCTCCCTTATTTTTCTTTGATACACATGATCTTAATGGGTGGTTGTGCAAAAGTAATCAATTAGCATAGGACGCCACGCTACATAGTACATGATGGCGAACAGCACGTGACTCTGATAATAAGAGATGCTCCCGTTCAACTTCAGTGCAATAACCAAATGGCAGCTGCAGAGTTACTTTAGCGAGTGAACCACCATCTTCTGACCGAATCTCTCTCTATTCGCTTTGAGCACGATATCTAGTTGCGAAAATTAATTCCTGTTGCCCAAAGTAAGCTGTGAAAATGTGAAAATGTGAAGATGACAGCAATATGGCACTTCTTTTCCTTTGTTAACTCTGTAGAATATCACATTGCTGAGACATGATAGGCTTCCATTTGTATTCCATGCCTTGATTTGATGTTAGAGTCGTCTCTCTCATGCTCAACCCGCCTGGTAGCGCGGATGGAGGTATTCACCAAGGCGTGAAGTACCATCGCATGTTGTAGATACTGCTTCTTAGCTCACAACACCATGAGTGAGTACTCGTTGCCTTGTACCGCACCAAGTTGTCCCCCACCAACTAAGCGCGTGCAAACGGAGGGAGTTTGTGCACCGAGTTGGCCATGTGGGTGATCAAGACGTTCTCAGGTCTTCGTTGCCCGGTCGGGTACACCTCGGTCAACGCGTTACCTCTGCCCTTTCTGGCGTTGAGCAAATCTCGCACCTACCTCTTTGTTGATTTTCCAACCATTCCCAATCATCTGCTCATCACGCTTTTGAGCTCGGCATCCCCATTCAGCCTTCAGCAGAAGAGCCATCATCCTGCATCGGCGTAATCTCCAGCGATCGATCATCTTTTCTCCCTTTTTTTGATCGGCGCATGGCAACAACTTGATTGCCTCCCTCGTGCCATTCGGTCTGTGGTTCAGAACGCTCGTTCTTGCTGTTCGGGCAGCAGAAAATCGTCGCTGCCGTCTGAGTAGCAGAAAATCGTCGCTGCCGTCTGAGCAGCCGGATTCCATTCAACCATCAGTATTGCATACATCAACGACCAACCCCCTGTGTTTGCTTCTCCATCACAGCAATCATGTGTCGTCGGTAAGTCATTCGGGAACCATCAATTCATGTGTCAGCTTCAAGAGAAACTCGCCTGTTGCGTTCGAGTCACTCATTCCTATTTTCCCTTCTCACGTTCTTCGATCTACCAACCCCAGCTTCTGAACCACAACAACTAATCTCCATCTTCCCATAGGAGGTTCTACGCCTGCGACATGATGATCGGGGACGTGGCAGCTCAGCGTGCCGGCCAGAATTATTGCGGAGAACCATGCCAAAATAGCCGCATGGACGGATGGCAGATTTGCAAAGAGGTCAAGGACGGCGACCGGGTCCATCCGACTTCCAAGAGAACTGACTTGCCGCGCTGCGAGGAGGAGTGGCCTCCCGTCACTAACATGCGAACTTGTCGCAAGTGCAAGAACGAGCCCTTGCATAACTGGCCGATAATCGTGGAGCCAAACCAAGATCCCTCCGACCCCGGTGATGCCAAGACCAAGACCGGCTTCGAGCAGTGGTTGGGCGGGACCAATGTTCTCTTGGCCGGACTGAAAGAAGATGCCAGAAAGGAGGCCGAGCTGGTGGCCAAAAGAAAGGAAAAGATCGCGGCGGCCAAGAAAGATGCCTCTCTTCCGGCATCGAATTCACAGCCTCCGAAGATGTCGACCATGGGAGGCCAGAAGGGCGGTTGTGGCTACCAGGAAGGGCAACAGTCATTGATTCCACCTGTCAACACAGGTTTCAATCTGAATGCACCGAATCAGCTCGCAAACAGACCTGCCCAGACTCATGTCCCCTCGATGACAGCAACTCAGAAGCCCCGGGAGGAGCATACCTCGTCAGCTTTGTCAGGCTCGTCAGGTTTGTTCAACGTACAGGGCGAGGTTCTTATGGACTTTGAATCTATCCAGCCCGGCCATCGCCCTCAGCCGGCCTCTGGTATCTACCAGCCAGCGCCCACTGCGGAAGCCATTCCGGGACGAGTGATCCCAAGTATTGAGGTCGACGACGACATGGATCTCGGCCCTGTTCAGCAAAGTAACATACCCGTGAACGGCGCTGGAGCCTCTGGTAACAGCAATGGTTTTAATACTGGCCATATCGAGAACGATCACCAGCCCGGGGCCCTTCGGCTCCCAGGGCCTACTATCGGTCCGTCATGTGACGTGTTGTCTCGGCACACAGGAGTACCCGACTTCGAGGCGATTCAACGTTCATTCGACTCCGCGTTTGGCCCAAGACTCGAAAGTGACCGAAATGAGTATTCCTACTCGTTTGTCCCAACTACTGTTCCTGGGAGAGTCCATGGGGCTCAGGCAGGTCATATCAACCGCGAGCAGGTCAATGACTTGCGAAGTGAGGCCCAAGAGCCCGCACCAGTTGAAGGAGCGCTCGATCGACGGGATCTACCTCAGGATGTCCAGGCAGTTCATGGAACGCTCTATCGATGGGCTCTGCCTCGGATTGTCCAAACCGTCGGTGAACCTATGCAAAATGGGCCAATCCAACACATGCAGATTGTCCCCGAACATCACGAGGCTCAGGTTGCTCAAGAGGCTGCGGCAATGGAGGCTGCACTCGATGAGCGCTTCCGAGCCGAGAATTTCTCGGCTGCTGGTATATCTGTGCCATACGGAGCCTCTCAGTCCGAGCAGAACGTCGGTATTCAACAGCAGCCTCACGAGGCTGCCGCGGCTCAGACGACTTCTTACCAGCACTTCCACGGTGGAAATGTCTCGACAGCAGGTATACACGTTGGATACGGAGCAGCTCGGTTCGAGCAAGCAAACATGCTGACGCCACACGCGTTCCAGCACAACGCAGAGGCCCAGGTTCAGCAGCAGGGCGTGCCCGTGCAAGATGAGGTCCACGGCAACCAGAGGATGGAAGTTGATGACTAGGAGTATCAACAACTTTCACTCGCGCCAGTCGAAGAGGACCATGAACCGCAGGGCTACGAGTATTCAGCTGGGTGTAACCCAACTCCACCCATGGTCTTGGACGAGGCCGAACTCGAGGCAAGGGGCGAGGCCGAGGCCATTGCTCACATCCTGCAACGGGAAGAAGATGCGAGGCAGCTGCGTGAGCAACAGCAAGAGCTCCAGAACCCTGCAGCGACGCACGTCGACCGCGAAGACGAGCTAGTCGACCTCGTCGACATGTCAGGAGATGTTCGCATGGATGATATCTTCCCCATGCAGAATCCTGCTCAGATGCCGAATCAAGATCCCGTGGGGAGTTCCGACGACAGAGTGAACAGTTCGCTCGATTCGACACCGTTCCACCCTCTTACACAAGAGGAGAGGGACCAAGTCAACGCGTCTTTCCGAGAGTTTGGCTTCTCCAACGAGGACAGCCGCCAACAACTCCGGCAGCAACCTGACAATAGAGTTCTTGAACCGATGTCCAATGAGGAATTCAAGGACTTGACGAAGGAGTGGCTTTAAGTCATTGGGACGGGGACAAACAAATGCTCCGTGTCTCGACTAGTACACTGGGCGCGGTGCGTACTGCACTGCATCATCTAGGGCATTGCATCATGCCATTTCGACTTTGCGGAAACGATGATAATTTCCGACTCGAGATGATGCGAATAGGGAAATCCTTTTTTCCTTTTTTCCAGACAAAACAAATGCGGAAAACGATAGAAAAGGAACAAAAAAAAGGGAAGAGGTCACATGATTTGATGACGAGCATTGTATTTGCATTGGGAAAGATTCGATCATGAGTCGATGCTTTGCCAAGGATTAATGGCAGAGAATGGAGTAAAAAAAGAAGAAGAAGAAGGACGAAGGCATGTATTTAGGTAATGGACTATAAAGTCGTGAGTTACGTCAGACATGTCTCCAAGTTGAGGGAGGACACTCTGCAGCAGTCTCGTGTATAAAACGCTATGACAAGTAAGGACAGCAATGAAAGGTAGTAAGAACAGACTTGCATTATTCAATTTTGTTTGTGAAGTATTTAGTAAACCTTTTCTAATCTTATCTTGTACTAAGCAAAAAAATGATTGTCGCTAATTGGCGGTAGCTGCCCGAGTTTCATCATCAAATCATGCCGTTTGAGTGGGTAGGTATATCTTTGTCCAGTTCATCCATCGTCCATCCCCATGCGCCCGGTCGTTCGCGCTCTTGGATTATCTTTGTATGTTCGTGCTGTGGGGATATATTGTAGTTCTCTAGCGGATCAGAGAATTTACAGCATGAACATGGCGGCGGTCATGGCCAGGACGGCAGCGGCAATCATGCCACCGGCGGCCTCGACTCTGCCTGCGGCGGAGGCAGCGGTGGAGGAGGAGGCGGCGTTCTCAGAGGTGGTGGTGCCGTCAGTGGAAGCTATCAGCCTGTTAGTAAATGGCACTTTACCAGTATTTGTTCGATGCCGTTGATACATACCTTGAGTCAAGGACGAGCAAGTGCTCATGAGGGTAGAGTTGGACATGAGAGCATCGAGCTTGGTCTGGAGCTTGGCGGCCTTGGCAGTGGCCTTGTCGATCTTGGTCTGGTTTCCGTCGAACTTGGCAGAGAGAGCAGTGGCGTTGTTGGCAAAGGCCATCTCCTTCTGAAGCTTGGCCATGGTCTTGCAGTCGGAGAGAGTGGACTGGGTGGAGCAGAAGTCGGTCAGGGTGGTGTTGGAGGTCAAGGCGGCAAGCTTGGTGGCCTGGTCGGAGGCCTTGGCCTGGAAGGCAGCAACCTTGGTGGCGTTGCCATCGAACTTGGTGGTGAGCTTGGTGTCGTTGGCAGCGGTGGCAATGTTCTTCTCCCAGCTGGCGATCTTCTCGCAGCTGTCGACGGCGTCCTCGTGGGCGGCAATGACGGAGCAGCTGCTCATCAGGGTGCTGTTGGAAGACAGGGTGTCGAGCTGGGTCTGCTTGTCGGTGGCCTTGGCCTTGAAGGCGTCAATGGCAGTCTGGTTGTTGTCAAACTTGTCGGCGAGCCTGGTGTCGTTGGTGGCGAGCTCGACCTGGCTGGTCAGCTTGGCGACCTGGGCACACTGGGACTTGACGCTGGTGGTGCCATTCTTGTTGCCCTTGGCCGTGACGGCGGTGGCGAGGACCAGGGAGACGAGGATGTTGGTGATCTGCATTTTTGCTGATTTTTTATATTTTTCTGCCTAAAGCGGAGATGAACAAAAAGATGGATATAAGAGGGAGGAAAAAGGTTAAAAACAAGCTTGTTGTCTGTAAAATGTAAAAAAATGAAGTCGAACCGGCGACGAAGAATGGAAAATCTGATATACAGAGAATGAAACGAGGTCAACTCTTGAGACTTATCGGCTGATGATTGTGATGATGATGATGGAGGAGAGAGAAACACATCATGGTGGTTCGGTTCGCCAGGTCTTATAGACGATTTGCCAGGTGAGGTTCCTCGGGGATCATAGTGGCGTGCCAAGTGCCGTTGCCATAGATGGAATGGAGACGGGACGAATTGGAGAACGAATGGCAGGTAACCATTCTGCCAGATGAATACGCACTCCCATCTGACAGGTTTCAGTATCTCGCGGTGGCAAGAGTGTTTCGTCTTGGGGGCCTGGGAAGCGAGTCTATTTTTCGACGCCAAGCAAGTGTCGATTAGACGCTCGCCGGGCGAGGTTCTAGTTGGGGTCTCGTTGGGTGCGTAGAGTCGTCCGTTCTCGAACCTCTGGTCAAACGCGCCCAAACCCATCCGGACATGGGACGGACGGACAGGCAGGTAGACGATAGTACGACTATAGTAGAGCACCCCGCAATCGATTGTCTTGGCACGGCTGCCAATGGATCCCAAGGATTGAGGCTCTTCGTCGCACAGAGTCTGACTCGCGACAAGATCTGACGACGTCGCTTGGCGCTCACGATCGCTGCCAGCCAACCACCGGGGCCGTCGCTTGCAGTTGTGGCGTTTCAGCAGCGACACTGAAAACACCGCAGACCCCGGCGCTGGTTACAGTGTGGGGAAGAGAATCACAGAGAACCGGGCTATTAAAAGACGACGGCTCCACCCTCTTGGAACTCGATTGCGACTCAATTGCCGTGGTGGTGGTCACCGAGGGAGAGAGAACATGATCTTCCCCGGCCAAGGGCGATGGATCGGCGGGTGCGCAGAGGCCCAGCCCGTCAGTATTGCTGGGCGTTCTGGTCTGCTCGTGGCCGGGGACTCGCGGCGGGTCGAACGTTGATGATGCACAGGCCTGCCCTTCCAGCTGTATGATTGACACCGGGGTCGACTGCCGCCCGGTTCTACAGTAGTCTTGCAGCAGTATTCCTCCGTAGCCTACCTCGAATCGCTGGCCCAAGACATGTCCCATCTCTGCGGTGCTGATTACTAAATGTGGACGGTCAAACAAGAGACTAAAACATACCCATCTTGACGACCGGTCGGCGTCGTTGGACGGTGTCAACCCAGAAGGGCATCGTGGGTGCAATCGTCTTGCTGCCCACAACCCGTAGGTAGTGTAAGTGAATAGCGCCCGGAGTTAGCAGTTCGGACACGCTCGGGCTGTAGCGTCGGACTGCTAAGGTTAGAATATTGCTCGTCTCAAAGTGGTCTTCTCAGCATTGACCTTCCAGCACCCTTTCGAATCCACATGAGAGCCTTAACCTTGTCGAATAACCTTCATTCTTGTCGCAAACTCCAGAGGACTCCAGAGGATTGCGAGTCCTCCTAAAATAGCGGTGTCATCGTTGCGAAGAGTCGAGACTCCACAGTTTCCGACGGCAAGGTTCTGCTTCCGAACCAGGTAAAAGTCGGAAATAAGCGCTCCCACGGTGCGAGCTTGAGTTTTCCAATGATACAGAGTCTGGAGTCCAGACTGCAGACTCCAGACTCCAGAGCATGAAATTTTGGATCCATAACGGAGTTCGCTATTCCCATCTCGCCTGAGCATCAAAAGTCGGAAAAGCCGGTTTGAACAGGCGACGATCCACCGACGAGGAGGTCAAAGTCCAAGAAACTCTTCATCGCATGTGCAAGAGGCACGACAAAAATAGCTCTAGAACCATTGACCAGGTTGGCTCTGGTTTTCAAAAATCACTCATGCTTTGATCGGCTGAGAAACAAAGGGCCGGAGTGTGATTTCTGCATTTCCAATATCTGAGCGGACCGCTCCCATCGCCTGTTTCCGCCAGCTTTACACTCCGAGCTAAACCCTTTGGCACGGTCAATATTCCTTAAATCGATCGGCGGATACTATTCTCCTTCTCTCTTTGTTTTCTACTTTACTCTCGCTGTATTGATGCTTCGTGCCACTTGTGTTTTGGCTTTTTCTTACAGCGTCTGCAATGGCGAGACCTCGCGCAGGAGATACTCCCACGACTTTGCCCCCCTCGCGGCGGCGTCCTCTATGGAATAACTGCTTTCAGTCATCCTTCGATCAAAGATCTCCATGCTCACCCAGCCTTTGAATCTCTTGTCCACCACGCAAGCCTTCAGAAACTCTGCTACCGGCAGGTACGCTCCGTACTGCGTCTCGCCAGGAAACGGCCGGCCGTGCCTCGACCACGTGAACTCTGCGGCCTCGCCCTCGAGGAACCAAGGATGCCGCATCGAGTATGGCGGATCAAACCGCTCGCCGTCCGACAGCTGCACATAGAATAACTTGTCCAGCGGGAACTCTCTCTTGAAGCTGGCGAGGGACGTCGCCAGCCTGGCGTCCGCGTTCGGGTACCTGCCCGAGGCGTCGCGGTTGTTCCCCCACAGCTTGGTCAGGACGTGGAAGCTGTCGAGGCAAAGCCCAAAGTTGGGCCGGCCGACCTTTTCGACGATGCGCAGCGTCGCCTGCCACGTCGAGACATGCGTCGACCAGGACATGGGCTCGTACGCGACGGAGACGACGGGCCGCGCCGCGCTGCCCAGGTCCGACAGCCGCCGCAGGTCCGACGCGATGACGTCCTCGTCGCCGTCGCAGTCGACGGCGAACTGCGCCGGGACCTGCAGGAACTCGGCGCCCAGGATGCGCGCAATGTCGAACCAGTGCTGCGCTTTGCGGAGTCGCTGGTCGAGCGGGCTCTTGTCGCCCTCGTACGCCTCAAAGGGCGCCAGGGCTAGGACGACAATATCGTTCTCCTGGCATAATTGGCGAATGGCTTTGGCCGCCGCAGCTAATTCGAGCCCGCGAGACTTTGCATATATCTCGAGGTCGCCGTAGACCACTTCCACCCCGGCAAAGCCGTGTTTCGCGGCACTGCGTATCTTTTGGTCCAGCTCGTGCGACTCGTGCTGCCCAAGCGAGCGGGTACCGATGGCTAACTTGTTTGACAACATGATGGGTGAAATCAAAGTGGGAGTGAGAAGATGGTCGTGACTACGATGCTTATCTGCTTGACTATTCTGTAGTCATATTTTCTTTATATCTCGGAAAACGACTTGACGTGCTCCCACGTCATGAGAGCAGAATACCCAGTCGTGACAATAGTAGAGCTCTGGAATTGATGTCCGTCAAAGGTGGGTCTGCATCAAGCTGTCAGCTATACATGCTCAAGAGTGGTTATAGCCGGCGGGAATGCTACGCTTTTTATAGTCGTGGAAATAGAAATAGTGCGTCAAGTGTCAAAATTGCCTGTCCAGGCGAAACAGGCAATTGGAGAGCGTTGGGGCGCGGGCGGGAGTTCCGAGTCCACTAAAGTTTAGGCGGTGATCTCGCTACAACGATCATGTCCATTTATAGTATTATGGGACGCAACGACATAAGCAAGTGCGTGAGTTTGTGACTGACTCACAGGTTGAGTATATGTATGACTACACACGTTGAGCGTTGTCATGAAACTTCGGAAACTTGCACCAAATATTTGACATCTTTATGCAAACAATATTGCGATGATACTTTAGCGAAATACAATACTCTGGATCAAACTTGCCGTCTGACGAATTGTACAAAACACGACTCTACAATAGCAACTTTGACATGGACCAAACGACAAACGATTGGTGAAGTTGTTTTCAGGTGGAAGTAGAAATGAGTATATGACCAGTTCTAATGATATTTACACCAAAGGTTTGCTTTAAATAAAACCCGCGCCGTCCAGTTTGGGTATTCTGGCCGACGCATAAATAATAAATGACAAGATCGAATTGAATCATGGGCAACATTTACTGCTCCATCACGACCATTGAGCCTAGGGGAAGATATCAGTCAGCCTGACAAAAAAGCAAACAAGTGTTGATGTGGGGAGCAAACTTACGATAGTAGAGCTGACATTCCTCAAGTTCGTGACGCCCGTGTTGGCGGCGTCCCAGGCGAGCTCGGAGCGCAGCAGGTCAATGGCCTTCTCGACGCCCTCGCGGCCGTAGACGTTGGCGTACATGAAGGGGCGGCCGAGGCCGACGGCGCGCACGCCGAGGGACAGCAGCCGCAGCACGTCGGAGCCGTACCGGACGCCGCCGTCGGCGTACACCTCGATCTGCGAGAACACCTCGGGCGCCTGCTGGTGGATCTCGATGGCCACCTCGAGCGGCGACCGCACGCCGTCCGTCTGCCGCCCGCCGTGGTTCGACAGGTAGACGGCGTCGACGCCCCGGGCCACGGCCTCCTGGACGTCCTCGACCGTCTGCAGGCCCTTGATGATGATGGGGAGGTCGGTCAGGGTCTTGAGCCGGGCGTACTCGTCCCACTGAGGAAGTTTTGGTCAGCTCAAAGTTTTATTATCGACACAGTAGTTCGTTTACGTACCGTGATGAGCGAGTATTCCGTGTCAGCCGATCCGACACCATAACGGGCAGCACGGTGGCGGACACCATTGGCGGCGCTGTCGACGGTGTAAATAATAGCCTTGGCACCGGCGGCCGCGGCACTGTCAAATACGCTCTGCGTTGTCGTCTCGTTCTGGTCCAAGTAGACCTGGCGGAAGAAAGTCTGGTTGTCTGACGCAATCTCACCGATCTCTTCAATGGGGAGATTGGCGTAAAATGCGGCCTGGAATCTTTAGTCAGGACATTGGTCATGGCTGGAGTTGTAAGACCTCTTGTCTTACCATGTACAGGATGTTCTTGGCTGCGGCACCCTCGATCAATCCTCTCTCGGCGCCTTCCGGATTACCGTAGGCTCCCCTCGAGCAGGGAGAGATGAAGAACGGAGCAGAGACATTATATCCCAGGATTGTGGTTCTTGAACAACGATAGTTAGAAATAAGATACATATAGGTCGACGACAAGGTCCAAACTTACGGAAGGGTAGACTCAATGTCTAGAATATCAACCATCATCTTCGGCCTCAGGGGATACCGGTTGTGGACCTCGAGGTTGTTCCGATACGACCATTCGCCTCCGGCGCCGTTGCGGTAATAGGTGTAGTTCTCGATCGCCATGGCCTTGCGCGCCGCCCAGTCAAAGTCGGGAAGGCCGACGATGCCGTCGAGGGGGATCAGCTGGCCGTCGGGCGTGTCTCCCCAAACATCGTCGATACTTTTCGTCTCTGTCAGTCGTGCCTGGATCTGGCCAAAGGCCACGTAAAATGACAGCTACTTACCCAGTGTCCGGCTCATTTATGAAGGGACGTTCTGCGAGTGCTGCGCCCAGCAGAGTAGAAACTAACACAGCGGACCGCATTTTCTTCGGTGAGGTATCAACAGGTGCAAAAAGTGATGGTAACGAACGACGGGTAATCAGAGACACACTGGCACTTCCACGAGAGAATCAGAGACCGGCACAACAAGGAATTTATACTTATAGCCATGGCCGCTGAAGTTATAGAGCACGATATGAGGTGGATACCCTCGACCGCATCAGGGAAATGTGAAAAAATGCTGCAAGGTACGGACGGGTTGCCGTGCTCTTGGCATTACCACGCCCAGCTGGATATGATGCTACCTCCGAGAGCACGCAAGCACATGGAGTCTAGGATCGGACAGTCCAGATCGCCTCAGACTGGGATTACTTAGTGCTCAGTATGCGCCTGCCAAGACGACGATTCTGGCAAGTGGGAGCTGGCAATGCTACCGACATGGCATACACATAATCAGCGCCCGTTCTTGACTCAGCCGCCAAGCAAGATTTGCATGGATTTCGATATTATCCATCCCATGTCGCCAACTCGCGCCCAAACGTGGTTATCTACCCAGATAGATGATGGGACCACTTGGCATGCTACCATCAAGACTTTTCTTTTTGTCAAGGTTTTCCTAGAACACACTGGCACTCTATCCGCAGTTGCCTTGGAAGTAGGTGGGCTGTATTGTTGATTCCAGGCCGGATTAAGCTTAAAAAAAAAAAGCTCAGATGGATGCCGGTACTTGCCGTGACGTAAATGTCTCCCTTCCCGGCCGAGAACCGGCTTGGTGAATCCACGATGATGGATTCAGGTTGAGGCTGCGCAGCAGGATCTCCGTTGTTGAGAACCAGACAGACATGACGCTCGGAGCTCCCGAGATAATCAATAATATACCTAGAAGACATCCTTCAAAGACAACCTTGGCAGTTGCTTCCGAGAATCGGCCATGCGTGCATGCATGCATTCATGGTTGATATAGATAGACTCCCTGCTCGAGTCGTCTCAGATGAAATTGCTTGGGCTGCATCACAGTCTGATCTGATACCTTTTCTATTCCCGAAGCCCTGGGGGAGATGCAGCCTGCTCCTTTCGTGTATATCTTATCTATTGATCAAGACCGACCCAGCTGTCCAGTATTAAAGGTTTTATTAGGTAATTCGCTGTATACTATTTATACGAAAGAAGCTTAAGTGTGGCGAATCAGCTTTGAGCGCTGACAAGCTAGGTGAATAAGTAGAACCAGACTCGAGGTACAATCAAGTCCTCAACGTTACCTGCAATTCAGTCATCTATTTGTTCAAAGTATTCTTGGATGAACAGTCTCGGTATCTGGGCTGCTGGTAATGCTGGAACCCAGCATCTATTTAGCAACTTTATGAACATTATACTATTTTCAACAAACAATGACTATCTGCACGCTGGGTTCTGCCTGTAGGGTATCATAATAAAATTGAGTAAACATATCGTCGTCAGATGGTGGCCCAACAGACCAATCATCACCTTGATCACCGATCCGCGTCTCGCCAAACAAACAATGCCATCAACTCAGCCAAGCCCAGCTCATCTGCACTCTGCCCTCCGCCTCTTCCGCCAGCTGCGTAAAGACGGACAGCGTCGTGTCGAGGTCCGCCGCCGCACAGCCCGTACAGCGATCGACGACAGTGACGTCGACGCTGCTGTTGCCGCCGCTCCCGTTTGCCCTCTCGATGCGGATCTTCTTGCTGCACAGCGGATTGGCGTTGGGGTTGCTGCCCGTGCTGGCGGCGTCAAAGATGATGTGGCTGACCGAGACGATATCGTCGGACGAGGTCGACGTCACTCCGCACGCGCCCAGACCCGGCGCATAGTATGTCAAGTCGCCCGTAAAGGTCGCAGTGTTGGAGGGGAGCGGCAGATTCGAGGAGCCGCCGTGGTGGGATAGACCGACTCCGAGGCCGATGGCGAGGGGCAGGACGATGAAGAGCAGGATGGCGAGCGGCAGCAGAACGAAGAGGAGGAGGAAGCGGCGGGAGCGGCCAAAGTAGGTTCGGTGTGGAGGCAAGATGTTATCGAGTCGCTGTCGCATGGTCAACGTTGCACCGGCGGTCGCGACCGGGGGTAGAGCGGGTTCGCCCGATCGTGGAGCTCCACGACCATTGTAAGCGCCGGGAGCATGTGCTTCTGCCTTGGAGGCTTCGAGGTCGTGGTGCCCTGCTGCTGTTGTATCGGTGCGATCTGCTCCGTTTGCAGCTGCAGCTCCGCCTGCAATGGACGAGGGGAGGAAGCGAGAGAGGAATGAGCGCCGTTGCGTTGGCGGTCGGGTTTCCCAGTCCGGAGTCTGGTACACAGGGGGTTGCTGAGGAGGTGGACCCAGAGGAGCCCCGTCGCTCGTTGCCGAAGCCATGCCAATGCTTGTCTCTGTCGCGATCGCAACCTAGGTTTGCTGCGCTTCCTACTCCGATATCGTGACTTTTTTATCACCGCGTATTGATTGCGCGGCTGATTGCGAGATCTTGCGCATGTGGCGCGAGATAAACTTCGTGGGGGTTCCAATTGACTTTTTTTGGAATAAATGTGGCAGGTCCAATCCGATGTCTCGAGGTCGCGGCGGATGGGTCAAGACAAGATTCGGTATGTCCAAGGTCGAAACCCCTCCTCATTCGACCAGAATCAAGGTGTCGGGAGACGAGAGCATGTTTTTATGCTTCCGGGCGGCAGCGAGCAACAACTTGCCCAAGATGATGTCGATGTCCAGGGGTCTGGAGGCGCCAGAGGTGGGAAACGAAAACCAAGCTGGAAACCTGGCAAAAGGTCGCTTCGGTGACTGGTCAAACCCCCTGCGCAAGCGGCTCGGCAGTTACTTATTACAGGTCATGTTGCACTATAGCCATCT
>JACVEI010000928.1:116350-147301 GCA_018115615.1 Pestalotiopsis sp. DP-2020a | reverse complement strand
TTTTTTTTTTTTTTTTTTTTTTGTTGATTGGGTTCAACATCACCCCGGATGGACTACTCATGTCATAACTTGTGGGCAAAGTCGATCTCGGACGACTGCCGCCGCGAGGCCGTACGTGAACATCCTCGAGTGACGGGCCTGCTCGTCGCCGCGTTTGCCAATGCCTCCTCTAGGCCCGGCCAGACCATGTTTTCCCAGTCGTCAATCCGCGTCGTGCTGACCTCAGTCTCGGTCCGCACCGTGATGCCGCCTTCGATGGGCGCGTCCGCAATGTCTCCCCCTCCCGTAGGCTCGCCGCCAACGGCAGCAGCGCCGCCGTCCGAAAAGATGCGCACTTCGTAGGCGCTCTCGGCGCGCTCGCTCTTGGCGCCGTCGCGCATCCGGCTGATCATGGTCTCGTTGAACGTCTCAAAGTCGACGGTCGTGCTGCGCGGGTCCGTGCCGTCGTAGATACCGCCGCTCCGGTCCCCGGTTTCCCCAATCGTCATCCCGGCCAGGACGCCGTTGGCGCCGATTCCTCCGGGGCCGTCGTGGCGCCCGCCGTTGGCGCAGTAGCAGTGATGGCTTCCGCACGTCCCCGAGGGAATCTCGTTGAGCGTCGACCCGGCCTTTGTCAGTTCGATCAGGTCGTTCAGGACCTTGAACTCGAGCTTCAGCTTGATGCTGTATACGAGCCCTTTGACTGCCGTCTGGATGTTGTAAAAGTTGGCGTATTCGAGGGCGATAATGGTCGAGTCCAGGATAATAATGAGGATGTTGATGCAGATCAGATGGACCATGAGCTTGGTGGCCGCCTTGCCGTGCAGCGCCGCCTCGACTCGGAAGAAGGAAAGCGTCTGGTATATGTAAATACTGGACAGAATGGTTTCCTGGATAAAGAAGAGAGTCACTTCAATCTTCTCAAAGATGTTGTACGGCTGGATCCAAGGGCCTGGGTTCGCCGAATTTGCGCCGTACACGAAAACGGTGGCTGGGACATGGCAAACGAAGCCATTAACAATGATCATGATGAGGACGAGCCGCAGCTTCTCTCGTTCTCGCATGATCAGATGCAGCCTCGAGTAGAGGACAAACGATTGACCCGTGACCATGCACACCCAACCGACGATGATGAGCGTAACATCAATGTATCTGCTTGGCGAAAGATTGAGGTCCTTGAGCAGGAAGCCGATGGCATACGGCGCCACGCCGTTGGTCGAGATGAGGAAACTCCAAAAGTACAGTCCGGAGTGGCGCTTGAACGTGGTGTATATGATGGTGTTGAGCTCGAAGAAGTTGTACAGTGCAATGGACAGGAACGCCGTCACGGCGAGGAGAGTGGTCCAGTCGTCCGGGGACGGATTGAACACTCCGCGTGACGGCGACATGTTCGTGGGCAGTCTGGAGTAGAGACGACCGTTGCCATCAGCATCGTGTCTCTGGGAGAAGCTAGTGAGGGGAACGAAGAAGGATATGCTCTTTACGACACAAACGGCGGCGAACCATGGGATGGGGCAGGGCAGGAAAGCTACTACTAGATAATCTCCTCTAGACTCAGGAAAGCGGTGCGGGTTGCGGGCTGGTGCGTCTGTTCCTCGAGCCTTTGATATCTGGGGCAGCCCTTCCTGCATGACGCGGTCAAAGTCTAACGACACTCGAGGAGGAGCAGGGCGGCGCGCCTGGACGTCACACTGCCGGCGAACCGAGTCTCCGAGAAACTTTAACGCCACACCATCTTCTAGGTGCCAGGCGGGAGCTGTAAGCTGGGGAAGCACCAATCACTAGAAACACTCTGTCCAGTGGGACGTCCGGGAAGAAGTCTTCTAGAAGCAGCCTCAATCGGACACTTGCTTACATTTAGGATGACAGACGCGGTGCGCCTTTGCGCTGGGTTGGCATGTATGTAAGATATCGCTGACAATTCTGACCCTGCAGCCATGGGACAGCAGAAGCAGAGTGGTGGTCATATGGCCCGCGATCATATAATCTCCTTCACATGCCACTCACTCTTTGGGCCTCATGGTGTGGGTATTGATACCTTGCTGTGAATGAAAGCCCTCAAGGTCAATATGCAGACCCATACGTTTCAGCGATGAGCAGAATCCTGTGCCTGGTGCTCGCTTCTCTCTAAAAACGTAATGGGAACGTATATCGATTGTCTGCTTGAGACGGACGACCTCTTTCACCACATGCAACTCGAGTCAGTCAAAGTGGCGGGACGGGTGATTAGAGTTCAGGCTATAAGATCAACGGAGGGACGATTGGGGGCGGTCTATGGGGGTCTGTCCTATGCTAAAAGTAGGGGTGATGGCCACTCGGGATTGGGAGCTGCGACTCCAATCTGCCCACGGTCGTTATGATTTCCCCCCGGGATATCGCCAAGGTTGCCGCCAGACAATGTCGGCATTGCGGATCTCCTCGCTAGGACCCCTGCCCTGCCGTAGTATAAGTTGCCAAAGCTGCCCAAGAAGCGTCGGCTTTTGATTCATGTGTAGCCAGCCGAGGCAGCGCTCTGGGATGGTTGCACGTCTTCCCTAACTCGACGACCTATTCACCTACCTACAGTACTGGACTTTACAGATCGGATGTCTATGGCCTAGCGTGCCCACCCTCATGTGTAGTAGTAACCTGCCGGCAGGCAAGTGTGCATCGCCACGCCTACAAAATGTGATGCCATTCTGTATCTCGGCCGACATTAGGATCAAGAGAAGTGATCATGAATATGACGGTCTTGTGCTAAAATTCGGTTTCGTGTCTTATAAATTTGGGCATCCGCTGACAAAGAAAGGTTGACTCGAAAGCCCACGTCAAACAAGCACCCATTACTCGGAATTTAAAAAGATGCGCTGCGGTACGAAAGTACCTAACCTTACATGGTTAGCCACCGATAGATCACAGCGACCGATCCCGGATGGGACAGTTAGACGACAATCTCACACCGCCTCGGCGCGACACGGCGCTGATGAGAGGTGAGAACCACGGTCCAATCTGCCCGGAATACCAATACCTTCTCCTACAAGATCCCATTCCGCCCGCAAGCACATTAATGTTAAAATTCAAGCCCACCTTGCCCACGTGCTTTGGCGACGGAACGAATTGGCATAGTCCATGTGCGAGCCTCGAGGTATATTGCATGGAAACGTCCCGTCTGCTAGTCAAACTATAACCATTCGGCATATTGAAGTCTATATTATCGAGACCAACCTCATCTCGCTTCGTTGGGCATCGAGACAAGGACCGCTACTTGAGCCGCGCTCGGGCGAAGATGAAATTCTATTCTATCATCTGCTGCTGCCGAGAGCCTCTGAACTGATCATATGGCTTCGTGCTGTGATGCGATTAAATCTTGCTTTGCATTCCTGCGAAATGGTATCCCTTGACTCAAGATCCTTGTTCCATATGCCCCCAACTATGCACCTCTCACGGACTAGGACCCCCATGGGCAAAGAATGCCGGCGCTGCACTGAATGACCGCATCCCACTGTTGCCGTCCTGGGGCGCCGGGGATCCGACAGGTGAGACGGGTCCGCCATAATTCGCACCCGGATAGACGGCCGAAGCCGAGCGGATCGACTGCGCCGCCGCGCCTCTCGGGGTAAGAGCCGGGGTCGCAAAGGGCGAGAAGGCGATGGCGTTGGCGAGGGTACCTTCGTGGTGGTAGGTAGAATTGTATGAGGGGCTTGCTGACATTGATCGGTACGGGTCTGGGCTTCTATTCTGTAGATCCGGATACGGTGTCCCTCCCGCCCCGGTAGAGGGATTTGGTGAGGTTTGGACTCCCGAGGGTACGGCGTGAGCAGAGGAGATGTTGTTGTAAGGTTTCGGGGGAGTGTTTGGCTTCGTGGTGTGGGCCGATGCGGGCTTGTATTCTGTCATCACCTGATCCAAGACATCGTAATGTGAAGGATCCAAGAAGTGAATGTTTCCTGTTTGGTCGGCAATCTCCTCGTCGCGGTGCTTGCGGTTCGTATGGTCTGTCCATTTCTCTGATTGGGTGGATTCTAGATTAGCTCATGCCAGCAAAGAAGTCCCGAGTTCATGACTTGCCATTTATCGTCTGTAGGAAAGTAAAGAAGACCAGGGCACTGAGGAATATCGGGTACTAGTTGGCCGAAAGAGGTGGCGTCCATTTCTGGGTTTTGCCCATTAGTCGCCTCGACTTCAAGCCAGCCTGATCGATCCACGTAGGAACGCAAGTCGTATATATATTTTGTCGAGCAAGCAACCGTGGCGCAGCCAATTCCGATGCCGCCAATGAGATATGGCAGGAATAAACACTTGATGAGCTTCCTTGCACGGGTACTCGTGTTAACGTAAGGCTTCATTTTGTCCGCGAGGTTCTTTCTCCAACCTGGTCGCTTCTGGCTTCGGCGACAGAACCGTATGATCTCGGCGATGATGGCGGCACCATAGAAGAGCAAACTGATCAGATACCAGCGCCAGCCCTGGATGTAATTTCTTGGTGTACTCTCCCCGATTGCGCCGTTGAAAAACTGCTGTGCGCTTGAAGTAGAATCTCGAAAGATTTCGGTCAGGCTCTGATCCTCTCTCTGGTAACAGACAGCTGCCAGATACATTCCAGACCCTTTCGTTAAGGTTTCCTCAAGCGGAACTCCAGTGGGAAATGGGGCATTGCGTTGAGCATTCTGGTTCGACATCAGGACCCCGGTGAGAATGAAAACTCCGCTACAGCACAACACACGAGTCACAGCTAAAAGAGGGTATTTCCAATAGTTGCGGATCTGGCAGGAGTGAGCAAGACTTCATCTATATGTACAAGTATTCACTCACAATGGTCACTCATGAGATGAGTGGCGCAGGTCAAAAGCAACATGTTGGCGACAATGTTGTAGTGATATGCCGATATGGAACAACCACGGTAATACCTTAATGTCAGAGCATATGCCGCGCCGGTGAATATTTGTTGGTCACTGCAGGATTGGAGCAAGGCTTCGAGAATGTCGGTAGTTCTGCGCTTCTTGGATGATATCCTGGTTTTCCTGTTCAAGAAAATATCAGCCTAGAACTTTCTAAGGGTACCCATCGCACATACTGGCCAGGTGTCATGCGTCTCCATGTAAAAGTCTGATAAACTTGAACCAGCACATCCAGAAGACTGACAAATATGGCAAATGCCGTAACACCCACGAACGCGTTGATAATCTTGACAAGTTAGCACTGGCTCAAATGGCAAGACTGGCAGTCTACGAACCCCTATACCTGCGATATCCGGATCGGGGTCAAAATGCCCTCGCGTGAAGCCTCCGATGGAATCGTAGGTATCGTTATGGATGGGATTTGGATGGACTGTGCAATCGATAGTCACATTGTAATGTGACTCGCAGCTCGGAACAGAGACATATGACCCCATCTTTGCATGGCTATTCTTGGGGGAAACTTTTTTCGATTTGCAAAATATGCGAATTCAATGATATACGTGGCATTTTACTCGTCTATAAGTGATGTCAATAAGGCGATAGATACTCTTACCAAGTAATAGGAATCATCCATACCAAAGCATCTGCAACTCGGGTTGTGCCACTTTCAAGGACCCCTTGGCAACGTCTATTTTCATCCTTTAAATCCTTGCTACACGGACGATGCACAGAATGGTGACGCCGGGACGACTTCGTGCAGTATGTGCTGCTTCCAAGACTCCCAAGATGAGCCCTGTCAACCGTTGTACTGAAATAGGGACGGCCGCTACCAGAAGTTCAAACCGGGCTGGTGGTACTTGACCCCTGCGTAATCTTGAGAGGGCACATAACGTGGTGACTGGAAACACTTCTATAGTAAATGTACAACTTCAAGTCTTGTGTCTGCTTCGGAATGGAGAAAATGAGCGACCGCATTGCTGAAATTTATCCAAGTATACTTGATTGTGTAGTCTTTGCAGTCCCGCAGGCAGAGGTCACTCGACAACCGACTCGAGCAGGCAAAGATTGGTAGACGGCCAACTTGAGCAAACCTCCATAGAAAGACCTTCAGATATGGGCTCAGCCTCGTACCAACCACCCTATACATAGAAGAAGACAGCTTCCCACCGCTCGGCTCGACAGGACGTCGAACAGCCATGGGCCGAAACAGGCAGCGGGCTTCTGTTCAGGGCTTCTGTTCAACCCAAAAACGGGAAGCAGTCAAGTGCAGAACTGCTCAGCCCTCTTGCTACTCGTGGTTTCCTGCATCAAGCAAGCAGCATGATGCCACGGATATTTCGTTTCGTTTCATGGACAACATGGGCTGCCGTGCGACCCCAAACGGTCGGCGACTATCGAATGATGGACATGTTTCCTCACCATAAAGAGAAGCCCAGCAGATGCAGGTTGGCTTGTAGAATTCCACAGCATGCTGCAGTGGGATAGATACAGAACGAGGCTGAAGACCATCAGGTGCTCTTGAGGCAGCCAACTCTTCTATGCTCTGATTGCCCGTCCGACTCCGGCGTAGGCAGTGGAGAATGCAAGAAATTATCGGTACAATTACCTTGAGCAGTGCCTCTTTCAGACATGCGTTGCTGCATGCAGCCGTCCGCAGGTCAGGTCAGCGGATCCCCCCCCCCCCCAAGAGCCGCCAAACAGACATGTACATATGCATGCTCTCTCAATGTCAGCGTGTTTGCTGCCTGAAACGCATAATTGACAGGCAGTCCGGTCCGTGACTTGAGCTGAAGAAAGTACGAGTTAGTGAGGTCACTTCTCTCAGAGCATCTCGCCGATCTCGCGGGCACTCCGGAGTCCAGCCCGGTACAGAATCAAGAACCAAACCAGTATTGGTAAAAGTCGCGAGAGAACATGGCCCGCAGAGCATGTTCGGACGAGGCTCTTGTCCCCATCATGGCAATACCAGCCTCAGCATCCCTGAACACTCTATTCCTGCCTGCATGCCGCCCACCTCGAGCCGGGCGCTGGACGACTAATAGGAACGAGTTGTCTCACAGGTCATATTTTGAGATGGAGAAGACTGAGCGGCTGTACGGATCCCTGCACATGCGTTTGTGTCTGGACCCGCGGGGTTGCTCAACGCAACAGTCTCTGATTGGCGACGCCAGCCAGTCTCCAACATATATTGCATATATCGTCAGCCGGTATTCCTCGTGGGGGCTGCGCTTGGGCAGCAATCTATCGCAGATGGAGTGGGCGTCTTGCCTGCGAAACCCGATACTGCCGGAGATCGACCGGCTGCAGTCCCTATATCTCCCTGTTTTGCGGCCATGGGTCCATCCACGCACGAGGCTGGGGGGCCGATGGAAAAAGAAAGTAGGAGAGAAAGGTCAGGTCGTCATGTCGTCGTCGTCGTCGTCGTCGTCTGGCGATCGCACCAGTGGAGGTGGTAAGCAAAACCCCGCGGTCTTGGGTCTGGTGATGGTCGTGTTTCGATGTCTCACAGTCGATACCGTAGCTCATCATGCACTGTCCTCCCTCTGTCCCGTCCCCGGGTGGGAGCAGAGTGACGTCGCGCAAATGTTTTCTCTCGCACGTGGCAGCTGCGTGGAGAGGCCGAACACAAGCAAAGTGAAACTGTCACCAATGGCGGCTTCTTGGTGTCGCTTACACCCACCCAGCCCGGCTACTGCGTGAAATGACCCGCGCTATGGTCACACTTGACCTTGTGTACACGCCGAAACAGGCTGGGGGGGACCATTCAGCAGACTATCTAGTTCCGACTCTGTAATCTGATAGTTAGACCGGACGGCTGGCGTCAGCTCTAAAATGGTGACGGGTGCCGCCATTCGCGCTACCGTCACCAGAAGTGCGCTTTTCTACATCACCATGGTAAAACGGGGACGGGTATTGACTTGTAGGAGTTGGCAAGGTGTGCGTGTCGCACCTTAATTGTAGTCTAACTATTCTGGCAGTCTTTTCCCCAGATGCTCTCTCAGCCAAGAGCGCCCGGCGCAAAACCTCCCAAAAGACGGACCACAACTCCGCGAGACGGGGAGTATCCAACTACCCAAACAAATAGATACAAGAAACGGCCCGTCTTGTCTCGTCCATGCCTGTGAAACTCGACAAAGTGAGGACATTTCCAATGTTCCTCTCTGCCTTTCAGATCAAACCCAGCCCAGTCCAGTCCAGTCCAGTACCTGAAAAGAAGAACTCCGCGCTAAGTCAGACGGACAACCTGGTCCCAATCTGAAATACTTATTTCTACCCGTTTGAATGTAGCCAATGATAACTTCAAGCCCATCATGTCTTTTCCACCTTTCCCGCTGAAATGCCGTGCTGAGAAGGTCGCCCTGATGCCGCCCCCTTTCCTTGCGCCAGTTGTAAATGCATATGCAATCGCAGTGATGAAATCATATGAAAATGAACAAAACCCAAAACAAAACCGAAACAAAAACTCCACACATGCATCCAATGCTCCAGAGGCCAGTGCCATTCGAAGCTCCTCGCGGAGATTGGCATTCTAGCTCATCGTCGTCGTTTATCTGTCCTGATCTTTCTCAACAATGCCAAGCTGTGTGGCAAAGTGCAAACGTTGAATATTGATACATGTCCTCGTGGCCCAGGACCAGACCCGAGGACGGCTCATCAAGAGTCATCATCCGGCCGCCTTCTCAATGCCCTGGAGGGGGGCAGAGTCGGCACCGAAGACGAGCAACGTAATCCCCATTGACCCCAGCCCCGCGCCTTCAGAAAGTGAAAGAGCAAGACATTAGAAATATTGGTAGGAAAAGCGAAGCCCGGTTGAACAGAAAAGTGTAGAGGAAATTCAACGCATCGTGAAACCGGTTGGCGGGCAAACTGGAAAAAATTGACAAATCGTGATATCGGAACTGCGTGGCTGAAAATGACAATGTTTTTCTTCTTTTTTGGTGTTTTCTTTTTTTCTTAATTTCTTCTTCATTTATCGTGAGACCGTTTAGTGTTGAAAAGCAGGTCTTGTTGCAGTCATGGAGGGTTGAAACGTTGCTGTGTTCATTGGGGATACATCATTCCGTCGTAGTGCATGTCACCAACATTGTCATAGTTGGTCATGCCGGGCGTGACAGTGTCGTTGCTGGACACAACGCTGCCGTACTGAGACATGTGGCCGTTCCAGGGATACGCCTGGCCCATGGGCGAGCCCGGGTACTCGGTGAAGCCAGCCGAGGAGATGAGCTGCTGGCTGTTGTAGAGAGGCATCAGGCCGTGGCTCATGCCGAGGTGACTGGGGTACATGTTGGAAAAGGTGATCTCCGACACGATGCCGCCCTGAGCGTGCTGTCCCATGTACTCGACTGGCATCTGGCTCATGTTGTTGTCGAGGTCGATGTCCATGTCGGCGGGGTTGTGCTCGGGGGTGTTGACCTCGTCATTGTCCTCGTCCGAGTCGACCTTGGAGTCATCCTTGTTGACCCAGATCTCCTTCATCCAGTTCTTGAGCTCTGCCATAGGGGGCCAGTCGCCACCGCCCTTGCCGCCGCGCTTGTCTTCATCACTGCGCGAGCTGCCGTTTCCCTTGTTCTTAGCACGGGAAGGCTTCTCCTTGAAGTGGGTACGACGAAGGTGGGCAGCGGCGTTGTAGTAAGCACCGTACTTCTTGGCGGCCTTGCAGGCCTTGCACTTGTCCAGAGGGTTGACGACGGCGACGCCCACGGGGAGGTTGCGGGAGGCCGGGTCGACGCAGACCCACTTCCTCACCATGCCGTGGTCCGGGTGCTTGGCATCGCGGTGGCGGCGAAGCTCATGTTCGCCGCGGAAGCCGTCAGGGTGCTCATTGCACTTGTCGCAGTGCACCTTGGGCTGGCGTGGGCGCACGTACTTGGTCTTGGTGATGGCAGCTTTGCCGTCCTTCTTGCCGGAGTGGCCGTCGGTGGCCTTCTGCTCAGAGGCGGGCTTGGGCTTCAGCGTAGCGATATTGCGGTTCTGGCGGTGGAGGGTCTCCTTAGCACGAAAGCGAAGCGACGATGCCGACTTGTTGCTAACAGCGCTGGCGTTGGAAGCGGAGCGGGACATTGCCTGGGACACGGACCCGTCCTCGGTGGTGGAGCGGCCGTAGGGGCTAGGGTAGGGTTGGGCCAGGCTAGAGCCCACGCCGTTTAGATCCTCATCGACGGGCGAGCTGTGCTTGCTCAGAGGTGAGTTCTGACCGCTAGTAGTAGCGACCGCATACCGCGGGCTGTCGAGATGAGAGTGATCCGTGCCTTGATGCGAGCCCAGCTGCATCATGTGCATGGCTCCTCCGACCGACTGGTTGTCAAACAGGCTGCTGTTCTCCCGGGTCATTGGCGCCGTGTCTGGGGTCATGCCAGTTGTCATCGATCCACACACCGACACGCTGGACGGGTGCCAGTGCGACGGCATTTCCGAGAAGCGCAACTGCCCGGTGGGCATCGAAGTGCTGAGGTAGACGCTGGATGCGTTACCATCCTCGAGGCCCTCCAGGTTGGCAAAGTAAGTCTCAGGGTCCAGCAGTTTCGACTCGGCCACGGTGGTGAGGCCGTTCATGGAGATGGCGGTCCGGGCTCTCGGCCGGGCGACCGGCGACGCGTGCATGGCGGCGACATATGCGGCAGCGCACTCATCGCTGCTCATGTAGTGCTGGGCGGAAGGGTTTGACTTGGGCGGCGGCGTGATGGGACCGTTGCCGAAGAATGGGCTGGCCGACTGGGTCGACAGGTTCGAGGCGCTGCGGTGCATCTGGTGCGACGACATGCTCTGATGAGACAGCGTCCTCTGCTGCTTGACGCCCTGGGAGGGCAATATCTGTTGGTTGGTGTAAGCGTGGCTGCCGGGCTTTATGGTGCGTATACTATTTCCATCACTTACCGATTGTGGGGCCATCGGGAAAGTGTGTCGGCTCTGGAGGCTGCTCTGGCTAATACCGGCACTCCGGGGAATGGATTTCCTCCGGGAGTACATGTCTTGCTGGTCGAAGGATAGAGCGGATTGTGGCAGGCTGGACAGTTGGAATTCGTAACCAGGAGACGGCACGTCCAGGCTGCTCATGGCCGGGCTCGAGGCCGGCTGCAGTGGTGATTGATGGCCAAGGCTCTGTTGCATCTGGAGGGTCGACATCTGTTGTTCCTTGCGCAGTAATTCGTGGCCGAGCATGTGCATCTCGGCGTTATCTTGAGAATGGCTTAGATAACTCATTTCTCTATGTGCGAATGGAGGAGTACTGGTGAGCAAGGAAGCCGGAGGGCGAGGCGGAGGCGACGGTCGTTGGGAGGCGGAAGGTTGAGAGCAGAGCCAGAAGTGATGGATAGGCGAGGGGTCGATCCGGAAAGCGTAATTGTTACACAGCCTTGTCCGAGCTCATACAGCGTGACGGTTGTCTCTTGGTAAGCCGGGTTGGGTATCGATATTATTTTTTGCAGGTGGTTGTGAGCAACACCTAATCCAGCAAGGGTGAAGCGAGAAGAAAGAGCGAGTCTTGATGTGAGCAAGAGAGAGAGAGAGAGAGAATATGGTACAGGGCGGTCGACGTGTACAGCAAAGGAGAAAAGACGGAATGGTAGTACAGATGGTACTAGTAGATACAGCTGCTGGGGTCAAGTGCCTGTAGGTCTGATGAAGCATCAAATTAGAAGACGAGAGATGTTTCGAGGTCGAGGACTGGAGGAGATCAATGGGATTATGTATCGGGGCCCGGGTATCGATGAGGCTTTGGCAGATCAGTGCCAAATGGATTGATGTGCCAGCTGCGGCAGTGGTAGCAACCAGGCCGCTACTAACAGCAGCAGCAGGGTTACGGGCTGTGGGCCCTTGATTGTCTCCAAGGACAGGTACCTTAGGTAGCTAAGTTAGGCCCAATGGAGACATTGTCCAGGGAGTCGGTACGTAGGTGAGGTACAGTATTTTAGTAAGTTGAGCCCACCAGGGCAGAAGCTAGTCCCCAGTCTAATTCCAGTCATCCCGGCAAGGCCTCGCATACACATACTAAAGATACTACAGGTACACTAGCCATCTTAGCTTGGTTCGTAGTAGATGCACCGCAGGAAAAAAAAAAAAAAGTATTCATGTATTCTGCGCACATGAACGGCAATCTTTGATTGATTGACTGACCTGATTGTCGACCAGTATCGAAGAAGCGTTTAATATCCATTCTGTGAACCATGTATGTACTTGGGTACATTCATCACAACTATAGGTCGAATACTGGTCAGTGGGCGGGCGATATCGCACATGTGCAGTCTGACCATACCTGGTACCCCCCATGTCGTCTAGATCGTCCAGCCACTTGTGACTGACTGACTGACTGACTGACTGTATAAATGTATCGTGTCGCTTGTAGGCATGTACACACCATACCTACATTACACACATCAACATACCAGGTAGAAGACTAGCGGTAGGTTGGGCATGCAATGCTGTGACCATGGACGGCGCCCGTATACGCCCAGTCTTTCCGTACTTTGCATTTACTTACTTAGATGAACTGCAGACCCCCCGGCATCTGATTCCGCTGCGGCTTGGTTTTCACGAGACCATGAGATCTTCTTCCTCTCTTGGGATCTGAGCCGTGCTCAACGTACCGTACCTACGGGATGGGCAGACACGGAAAAGGAAGCAGAAGAATCATAATGTGTAGGCCTATGTATGAGGGGGGGGGAAGCGACAGCGCTTGATCGGGCGAATCACAGGTCTGATCAGTCGCCCAATTGGGGTCAGAGGTGGTGAGCGCGGATTCCCAGGCATCTGTGAAGGTTTGTGGCTCACCCGCTGTACAGCTGTTGATGCATGCATGCATGCATGTAGGAATGTACGTAGGTCAAGGTACCAACCAGTATGGAGCACCCAGTACCTATGTAGCCAAACCAGACCAAGCACTTTCTGCAACTGCAGAACAGCCAGCAACCCCCTGCCTCGCTGTCGAGTTGTCCATGGGGAACCATCAGGTCCCAACTCATGAAGTCTTTGGTTCTGGATTCGGCTAGCCAAGGTGAATGAATGGGCGGCTTGTGCGGACGAGCGGGAGAGGGTATGTTGCCCACTCAAGCCTTACGAGGGTGGAATTATTGCCGCCTCCACAAGTTCTTCTCAACGATGCCCCAGTCCCGTCCATCGTCATCGTGATAGCCCACGGTATCTGCGGTACGTACTATTGCAGGCAGAGAGAGAAGGAGAGGCAAGAAACTGACTGGTCACTACCTTGCTCAGCTTGCGGCAACTTACGCTACCTCACGACAAGACTGGGAGATGCATGATGCACACTTTCATGGTCACAATAGTCGTCAGACAGCTCATTCGCCCCCTGCTGCTGCTTGAGAAACAGATCTTGCTCCATCACGCCATCCCGCAATCATCCCGTACGGAGTCCGGGCTAGACGTTGGTAATCTGCCTTGTATCGATATAGCAGATCAGATTGGCCACGGGCCAGATGAGATGCCATGGATAGGGATGGTATACTCGAGTAGTTACCTGCTTATTTCCAGACTGCCCTCTTTTTTTTTCTCCGCGCACGAGTATGATGCATATATTTGCCAGTGTGGCTGTGTGTCTGACCATCTCTTATCAGCATCCAATACATGTCGATGACCTGGGAAGTGTCAAGAAGGACACGCTTGGATATTCCCATGACTCTCGAGTCGGGGTTCGCATACTGGGTTCATCAACTTGGAATGGTGTCTTAGATTTAGCTATGTGCGAGATAGACATATAGGATCATAGTGTAGTACTATGGATGGATAAAGCTGAGGTCGGCTTTCTGGGGTGCGGCCATTCATTCGAGCTAATGCAAGACTATACGCATGGTCGTTGCAGACCGGATACCTACCGCAACAGAACTATCTGAACGAAGTATGTGAGGTACTATCTAGTCGCGGCTAGCTTGGCTTGTTTGTTTGAACTTTGGGAGGATGGCATGCCCAGAGTGCCCGGCCAGCAGTTGATGACTGAGCTCTGTTTCTTCTTCTCTTCCTCTTTTCGTCCTGCTCATTACAACCCAGTGAACAGGTCAGAACTTGCTGCATGTTTTAGTGGCGTCGACAGTTTACTAACTAAATGGCCGACAGGGATGATCGCACACCCGCAAAACAAGATCCGTCAATGACGCAGGGCAGCCCCCGGCGCGCGCCTCCGAACAGCGGAATTCATTAATTACTACATACTGGTGCTCATTCCGTACTACACTACGCTTGCTATGCTCTCAGCGCGCATACTAACTACCGGGCATTCCCATCTCTCTATTATTATTCACGGTCCGTCGTCATTCTTCTGTTCAACCGTCAACGGCCAACGCTACTGCTGCTGCTGCTGCTGCTGCTGCTGCTGCTGCCGCTGCTGCTGCTGCTGCTGCTGCTGCTGCTGCTGCTACGTTGAGCTGTTTCGTCGGGACGGCCGTCAGGTTAACAAGCCGGCTGGTCTGTTCAACAGTGTAACAGCCAGTATACTACCGGTAGAAGCTATAGGCGACGGCTAGCAGTTCGTGTGGTGTCTAGTATGGTTTGACATGCTCAGAGTGTCTGCCGTTGATTGTGTGCCTGGCGCGCTTAAGGTTGGGCAGGACCTTCAGCATGAGGTACTTTGCGGGCTAAGGAATAAACAAGACCACTTGGGCCACGATGCATGGGCCAGACTCGAGTCTATGCTCTTGGATCCCACGACGTGCCACCCAAGCACCTCCAGAATTGACCGAGAGATTCAAAACCATGGCGTCCTTCTAGAAGATTACTAGAATCCAGTTTGTTTACGCGCCATCTCTTTCGACCAAACTTCCAGAACACAATGGCATGGGCACTTGGGCATTATAGATTGAACGAGGGGGCCGGTCCACCCGAAGACGCTCTCCACTTCCACAAATAGTCGCCCGCCAGACCTCTTCTCTGGAGCCGCTCAGGACCTCTCTGCCAGGTAGTGTACGGTAGCTAGGTGATAGGTAACAGGCCATCTGTCTCATCTGACTACAATACCATATGAGAGATCCTTGACACCTGTGATATACTGCCGACATGCAAAGAAACCCCATGCGGCTTTAGATCCGCGCCTGGACTTGCCCGCAGCCCGAAGATCTGACCTGGGATTGAGAAATGCGACGGACCTGCCCCTGGCGGAACTTCCGTTTCTGCCCTGCTAACCTGCGAGCCAGTGATTAGTTTCCCATACTACGTACTCTATCCAACAGCATTTACTGTACGGATACTCGTGAGCTAACTAGTTCCAGGTAGTCAGGTTTGTTTATAGGTTGGTTAATTTGCCGTCCTTGACCGTTCACCCAAGACCCTTGGATCATCCGAATGAGAAACAATGACGATGATGCAACTTTGTAAAGCATCGACAGCCGTTAGAGCTAGTGTTAGTCGTCCAAAACGGCTCCCATTGATACAAACCGACTTTCCAGAATTAGAGAACCTCATGCTGATATCGAATCGGCTAACCTGGGCGATCACCTGAGCGGATGGTGGCATTGTTACAATTCATTGTCAATGGTTGGCTTCTCGGCTCTTGCATATGCACATAATCAAACTCACCAGCTGGAGCAGTGCCTGAGTCCTGACCGGCATGCTCATTCGTTGCGAGCCAAGAGCCAAGAGGTACCCCGGACTCTTGTTTCCATCAAGTATGGATCTGGAGGCTGGCACTCCCTCATAGTTGGACGGTTCAACGAAAAGAGTGGACGACCAGTCGGCATGAATGACGGGGGATTCGACGCTATCAAATCGAGGGCAAACAGCCTCAAGGAAACAAACGCACGTGCACCCCATCAGCCTCTCTCATAATCATGTCCATCGAGTGTCTCATCAGGGTATGGTCACTGGCCACCGGTCGGGCACTTTGCAGTACTGTCTGCGTATGTAGGTAGAATTGCATGGAATGGAAGGGTGAGGATTGGGCTGACCGTTTGGCAGGTGGTCACGGTGGCCTGCCGAGAAGGGTGGGCCAAACTTAGTAGATCTGTTGCAGACTAGCCAGCTGTCATGGCGTATGATCAGCAACAGTAACGCGGCAAAAGTAGCCAATCTTGTCGGATTATGCCAGAAATGGGCTCGGCACATCTGCCCTCTAGCGAGCGCGGGCCAAGGCAGAATGACTGACCAGTAATTGTTGCGATAGTCAGTCGGTCATAAAGCGAGGGTGTGCATGGCAGCATAAGAGAAAGGAGATTATGTCTTTGCAGTAGCACACTGTGGGTGACAGCGTTGGCCCTGCCTACGACTGACTGGCCGACTGACTGGCCGACTGACTGCTGGCTGCTGGTAGGACTGGCCATCTGAGTTGGCACCGGGCTATGCTCGGCATGGTGTGTCAGCCATTGGCTTTCGACACGTCCTCAAAGTGAGGCGATCGCTTGTCGGCATTCAAATGGCCATCCATCCCTGCTAGGCCAGTAGTGCAGAGAGCCCAAAGATGGAGAGAACCCAAAGGAGAGACTGAAGAAGATGAAAACAATGATAGATCTGAGTGAATAAATAAACACAAAACAAGATCAAACGAGATCTACGCGGAAAGAGATGCCAGACACCTGTCTTCTGTTACGTTCTTTCTCAACTCTTGGCCACCGGCTGGTGTATTCTGTCGCCAACAGCACACGGTGATAGAGTATAGTCTACAGCTAGCTGAATCGGGAAAACCTTGAAAGACACATACATTCTGCACTATACGAGCTTCAACAAGGGTTCACACACCCCCATGCTACATAGTACGTGCGCAACAGGCAACAAAACCCCCAAGCTGATTCGATTCTGCCACTGTATGAGTGAACAGCGCTGACTGGCCATGCCACCAGCCAACCTGCCAACAGAGGACCATCGTGTCCGCTACCCAAAAGGGCATCCGTGCTTTTGTGCAACGCTGCCCAGTGCCGACCGGGAAATCCTGTCCAGTCCGCTTCCCAGGCAGACCCCGTATACTCCAGATTATTATGTCTCCGGCTGCAGATGTCGACTGTTGCCCCCCTCCCCACAGCCCAGCCGGGCAAACCAGGACCTCGCCTTTCCGTGGCTTCCGGGTGCGAAGCCAGGATCCCTCGCAGGAATTCAGGTACTTGGCGCGTTTCCATCAGGGTCAATCATTAGATGCCGGGTTGGACGCTGACCGACGCGTGCTCTATCCTCTCGAGATCAGAGCCGCCCACCGACGACACACCGATCGGAAATTTCCATTCCCCTCGTTTCATCGCATCTTGGTGACTTTCAGTCGTTCCCAAATAAAATTCGCGCTGCGATTCCGGGGTGGCCTTTTTTTCGATCTGCCCTACGTGCCAGGTGGCTGCTAAACCACATCCAGGGGTCCTCCAGGTTCGCTCGGTGTGCGCCATGTATCACGGTGGTTTGCAAAGAGGCATCTGGTCGTCGGTCAGTCTCCATCCTGGACACCAACGCCGAACTGGAATCGCGTCTCGGCTGTGCATCGTGTGGAGGTGAATATATGTGTACGCGTACGCCTCGAAATCATTATACTCATGTTTAGCTCTGCCCTGGAAAGACGACATACTCAACGTCCGTCCCGGTCGTCCTGACTTTTGTGTATTTTTAGGTGGGCAGAAAATTTTAAACACAGCCGCCGTCCAATCTCCTGCAGTATTGCAACATTTTTCTCCGGGCTGCAACGCTGCATCATATGCTGGAACCGGGATCCATCATCTTCCGCCAAAGACTTCCCCTCAAAGATTGCTGATTGATATTCGCGCTTTCGTCATGGAGTGTTGGCAAAGACTGACTTGACTGAATCATACTTCAAAGGATCGTCCGACTCGTGAGTCTAGACCGACAAGAACTTCGGTCCTCGTGATTATGGACAAGTCTCCGCTCTAGACGAGTTTGATGTCACCATTGTCAATCCGTAGTCTGACGTCTCTATGCCGGAGACTGGGATTCTCCAGGAAACTTGCCAGTTGATTAGAACATCGTTCGCAGACAGTGGAAATCCCTACCCCGATACGGATAGTGATCTGCAAACTCTGTTTTTCTCGTTGCTTTTTTTTTTCTTTCCCTCCTTCCTCCCTGTTTTGACTCCATCCGAAAAAAATTGGATCTACCTGAGAAGAGAGGTTTGATTTTCAATGGCCAATGGACTTCGTGAGAGGAGAAAAACAAGCAGGATAGCATAGTACCGACTTGGGCCAACAAGCGCGGAGAAATCTCGTACGATTCTCAACGACGATCTCGCACTTTACGCGTTGCTTTTTTTTTTCCCACCTACCTCACCTACACTGAACTACCCTATGTACTTGACTACTGTATTTGAGGGTTTGGGGGTCTCTTCTATCTCATCTTCAGAGACGCATAGTCCGCCGTTTGACAGATATTGTGGCCAAAAGTACTATACTGCATTTGACTGCGGTCCGCTGTCAAAAGGTGTCACGGACCAAGCTTGTCACTTTGCGGCACGCAGTGGCACAAGAAGAACGAGAAAGAAAACGTTCTTCGCGCTTCTTCGCGTTCTCATGGAGGAAAGGGGCGTCCAGGAGGGGAAAGATGGCGCCGCCATGAGAGAGTCCATGGCGGCCGCGGCGCAAGCCCACTTCATCTACTCCGGACGAGAGTGGATATCAGGCGTCCCGGCCTTCCCTATGGAGTGGAGGTACAGCATCCCTGGGAAATTCAAAGAGAAATCCGCCGATTGGCTTTCCCGGGTCGCTGCAAGATCCAGAGAATGTGACTGATTGCTCCCTGCCGTCGGTGCGCACTCTATCTATGTCCATCGGTCGTATCGACTCGGGCGGAAGCCATCTTTTCTTGGTTTCTTTTCTTCGAAACCAAGACATTCCTTCACGCTGTACGGTGTACTGATCGCAACATGGGTTGCCATTCGTGCTTTGGCAGATACGACAGATATCCTTTTGTGTGACCTTGGAACTGTGTGAGGCTCGAATAGTGGAAGCTTGATCCTTAACTTCCAAGAACGCCCGTCCGTCGTCCTGCTTGACGTTGTCACACGCGCCTTGCCGCTTCAAAAGAACTGATCGTGGATAGAGCTCCTGCATGCCTAGGCCGTTCTGCAGTGGTCTACGAGCTTTTGCGGCTCGAAACGCCGGATACTGTTTGAACCCTGCAGACGTATAACGGCAGCGGGATACGCGAAGGGCTTTGTTTCATTTGCGAAAAGCAACCCGTTGTGCGATGTGTACCAAGTTCTCTACATATCCGGACGTGTCCCTTTCAAAGATAGTTTCGACACAGCGTCGAGAAGCGGTACCAAACGCGTAAAGATCATGGTACTTTTCACGAGCCAGTAGATTTTTTTTTTCGGGAGCAATTGATGGAAGAACTGCACATCATCACGTCAGAACCGATCGCCGCAACGCTCTGCTGCCATCTACCCACGATCAACACGAGCCGCAGTGTTGGAAGTCTATTTTAACCTCGAGCCATCACGCAAGGGGCAGACCATGTGAGCTGTTTTGGGCTTGACTCTCGGCAGAGCGGCGCCTATCTGCCCATGAGGACATGAGACCACAACACCAACTTTGGTAAATGTATTGCTTGATATATGACATATAGGACATCCAGTATATAGCCACAAAAGTACCAAAATGGGGACAAATGCCAAGTGTAAGGCGCGAGCAAGAAAATAGCTGCTGCTGATAGACAGTCTACCTACGGCGACAGTATACTGGATACTCGACAATGAACTTGGCGTTGTCTGTAATTCTTGTAGTAAGCGCCAAGTGCTATTCTGATCTGGCCGTGCCACTATTTTCATCTTGGAAGACAGAAGTCATCGACAAAAGTCGACGAGTTCGACGAACTCAAGGCAGTCTCGAAAAATACAACACTTGTTCAGGTCCATGAGGAGTTTGTCTTCAGCCGCATACTCACAGGTTTTTCCAACCACGGCGCGTTGAGTAGTTTACCAACTTTGCGGCGAGCATAAAATGACTACAAACGAAAATAAGTATTCGTATTGCCGATTGATGAGTGAAGCATGTGTATCTAGACAAGTGACTGGGCGGAAACATCTTCCAGTGCCGAGGGTATCTGCATGATCGACGGACAAGTGGGTTCATCCAACAAGAGTCACGATATCCGCTTGTTCAACCATATTGTCGATCTGCTGGCGAAGTGAAATGAATTTGGATTCGAAACACGGATTGGACTGCTGTGGTCGTAGTAACCACAAGGTAAGCAACAGATGATGCCTCAAGGTGGATACGATATATTGTGCCAGTACAACTATACTATAGCCGCTGACTCGGACGAACACAGAATAGACTTCACTTCCGAAAGCGGTGAATGCATCGCTCGGGTTTGGATAGGATATGCAACACACTGCTCAAGGAGATCAGTACATTTGTCAATCTGACATGGCATGGCGAACAGGAGGCATGGTGGGTGTGACCTATCACTAATGCCGGACCTGCCGTAGAGGAACATGTCATAAAATGATAGAAGGCGCGCAGATCAACATCTGGATGCCGGTATGTAGTGGTGAACCATGACTGCTTACTCAGTTTATGCGCATGTGCAGGTGGTTTGGCTGTATGCAATGCAGACAGCTTAGGACGATTGAGGTGTGTGTCACGTCAGGTCGGGTCGGGGGTCTCTTTGGGGGTCTTAGGTAGGGGGAAGCAAAGAGAAGGGCGCCGGGATTCGCGCCCGGGCCCCACCATTTGAAGCCACCTCAACCTTTAGCTATCGCGACACGTACTACGTTGGTAATGACAGACTGCAATAGCCTCTCCAGAAGCCAATCAAGGTCAAGGTAGTTGGCATCAGCTCCGTCTTCATCTCAGATCCCATTTTCCCACATGTGAAGGCAATCAAATCCTTTGCGCCCGGCATCATGCGCCGAATCAGTACTTTGTTTGCCGCAGCGCAGTTGTGCGCCGCCTCCCGCCACGGCTTCAGCATCCACCACGACTTGCTGGCATTCCCCCAGGTACGTCGACCACTTCTTCACGCATTCCCTCAGGTGCTCTCACCCGAGAGAGGTGCATTCGCGCAGGCATGCATACGGATGAGCAAACCAGCTGACAAGGGGCTTCCTAGTTCGAGGTCGTCCTGTCAGATGCGTACATATCCGAGCACGAGGCGAAGGCGCTACTCGACCCGAGCAATCATGGCAGCGCCGACGAGAAGGACATACAGCCAGCAAAGCCGATCGCAGGTGGCACTAGCGACGACAGCGAGGGTCTCGAGACCACCGAGACGTACGAGGTCATGACCATGCATGACACGAGATATCTCTGTGCGATTCCCGTCATAGAGACTCCGCCGACCCAGAACAAGACCGAGACGGAGCTGGCCAAGGCCGAGGAGGCACGTGAGCTCGCGAGGGCGTCGACCCATGGTTGGGAGCTTGTCAACGGCCTGGACGGCTCATGTCTGTACTACGTCTCTGGATGGTGGAGCTACAGCTTTTGCTACGGTCACGATGTGGTGCAGTTCCACGCGGCGCCTTCCAAGGGCGGACCGCCTCAGCGAGACCCAAACAGTCAGGAATACGTACTCGGCAGGGTACAAGACCCGTCATCGACAACGAGCCGGCGGGGGCGCAACAGCAAGACGACCACTCCAGCCGCAGCAAACAAGGACGCCGCCAAGCCCACGAGTGCGCCTCCAAACACGGACTTGCAGGTCAAGGGCGACCAGCGCTACCTCGTCCAGCGCATGGAGGACGGGACGCTATGCGACCTGACAAACCGCCCCCGTACCATTGAGATACAGTATCATTGCAGCCCCGGCAGCACCCAGGACCGAATTGGCTGGATCAAGGAGATCACGACATGCTCCTACTTGATGCTCGTCAACACGCCCCGGCTGTGCTCCGACGTGGCCTTCCGACCGCCTGCGCCCTCGCGCGCAAACACCATCAGCTGTCGCACGATAGTCTCGGAAGCACAACAGGCTGACTGGCACGCCCGGAAGACCCTCGAAGCCCAGGCCGCCATTTTCGGTCAGCAGATCAAGGACGAGAAGGCACCCGTCACCATTGGCGGTGTTGTCTTGGGCGGGCGGCAGGTCCTCGGCAAGGTCGAGGAGGGAAAAGAAGCTCCGCAGCTCAAGGCGCCCAGAAGCTTCCACAAGGAGCCTATAGTCGAGATCATTGCAGTGGGCAACACAGACGAGGAAGGAAAGCTAGAGGTCCTGAGCGACGAGGAACTAGAGAAGCTCGACCTCGACCCAGAGCTTGTTGAGGAGCTTAGAAAGCAGCTTCAAGAACTCGCCGGCGAGAATGGTTGGAAGCTGGAAGTCGTCGATGAGGGCGGTAACAATGGCCGCGAGATCCGCGGTGTGATTGACACAGAGGGCGGCGCGGACCAGAATAGTGATGAGCAAGGCGGCCAGCAAGACGAAAAGGGCGCCGAGCGTCAAAGTGGAAAGGATGACGATAGCCCAGATGGCGACGACAAGGGCAGTGAAGAGAAATTCTTCAAGGAGGAGCTGTAGTATAAGATATCCATAAATGAGCGTAGCATTGTCATGGCGTTATGAAAGGGCACATATTCAGCCATGTTTGAACTCTTATCAACTCAAGTGTACTCAAAAGGCGTTTCTAATATGCGTTTCTTGCTGTCAAGCTATCAGTTTGCTGGCATTTCTATTTGATTTGATATCTCGTGGCATTCTAATTACTGTTGGGTTTTCCTTACGATATATGGCAGCAATGAACTCTTCTTTTTCGCACAGCCTGACAAATCCGGTCGGCATTCTCTGTGGAAGATCCGGACGCGGAGTTCAAATGAGATTCCTACTCCGGACTCCGGCCGTGGCCGTCAGACAGGACGAAGTATGCCGGCGGCAGAGCATGACAGAAATGACATCAACATCGTCGAATTGCAGTCCCAGTACACTGGCTCCTCGGAACAAGGGGGGTTTATTAAAGGTTGGAAGGGTATATGCGATGGTAATAGTATTCCGATTCTCAGTCTCTTGGGTATTTCACTGCCATTCGGACAAGTGTTTCAAAATCTCCGAAGATTGCGTGCGTGGCAGGCAGCTAACCTAAGTTCTTGTGCCGCTCGCTTGCCGCTTGCGCCAACATGATGAAATAAGCAACAAAATCCAATTATGAATTAAATCCTAGTCTTGGCTTCTCTAAATACCACTGTGTTTAATTATACTCGGACAATTTCGCTCATTGATCCCCCCATTTCAACACAAGATCCCGAGTGTGGTTCTATATTATCGCAGATGGTACAGAGGAGTGCAGAAGGGCGTGGGGACGCGCATGAGACGCGACCTCTGCTCTCACCGTCCGCGGGCCAGACTGGGATCCATGAAGCGCAAATAGCTGCCGCAGAAGACTCGCCGACACACCGCTCGCGCTGTACGTGGCCATGGACTCATGTCATAGGGCTGGTCCTGAGCATCGCCATCATCTCGGACTTTAGCGAGTCCATGTTCACGGCGCCCAGGGTCCGCCTCTACGAGTCCGTCATCTGCGCCGAGTATTACTCTCAAGCCGATCCTTCGCTCGTGGGTCCTGGCGGCAGCGTTCCCGAGCGATTGTGCAAGGTCGTCCCCGTTCAGGAAGAGCTCGCGACCATCCTGGGCTGGCAGTCCTTTGTCGACAGCATTCCGGCTATTCTCTTGCCTATACCATTCGGCTACCTGGCAGACAAGTATGGTCGAAAGTGGATAATGACCCTGGGCTTGGTCGGCTTTACTCTTGCTTATGCCTGGATTGAATTCGTTGTATGTCCTCCTGAAGGGACCTCCGCACTTCCCAAATGGAAATCATGCTCATCCGTCGCTTGTCAATCTAGGTTGCCCTGGGTCTGCCCCTGCACTATGTCTTGCTCTCGTCGCTTTTCTACCTTTCCGGTGGAGGGCCGACTACTGCGACAACGCTTCTTACTGCCGTCGTGGTTGATGTCGTCCCGCCAAAGCTGAGGTATGTTTCTGTGGGATTCTCAATATCAAGACTAGGAGCTGCCATACGATGGATCAACTGACTGTGGAATCCCCCATGTATAGAGCCACCGTGTTTCTGTACCGCTTCTGCCCTACTTTGATAGCCGACTTGCTGGTTCCCCCCATCGTTGCCGCCCTGATGGCCAAAGATGTCTGGATTCCATTACTACTGTCGGTGGGTATTTCAGTGTTTGCCACCCTGCTGGCGATCCTCTTTGTGCCAGAAACACTTCCAATCGCGACCCTGGAAGAGGATGTCCCCGAGACGGACAGCTCTTCGGCTCAAGAGCCCGGCGGGATCATGACCAAGAAACAAAAGTTTACTGAAAAGTGTGGGCACTGGATACGAGGCCACATCAGCGCATTCAGCTTCGTCACAAGGCATGCCTCGATTTGGTCTCTGGTTTTCACATTTCTGATATCCAAGATTGGCCGCCAGTCTTCGAATGTGATCTTCCAGTATGTATCCAAGCGATACGATTGGTCATTGGCTCAGGTATGCTTCCACATGACCCCTGTGCACGAGATTCTTCTCTGGTCATGGCACCATCTGACTACCTACACAGGCCGGACTTCTCATGTCCGTGCAAGCAGCGGTGAACTTGGCTCTCTACATGGCCATTCTCCCTGCCGTTGCCACGTTTGTGCTGTCAAGGTACGCAGCTACCGCCAAAGACCTGCTGCTTGCCAAAGGCAGCATAGTTCTCTCGGTGCTGGGGGCGGTTGTCCTAGCGCTGTCTGCCACCCCGGCCGTCATGATTATCGGTAAGTCAAGTCACGAAGGAAGTCTTCCCCAGCTATGCGCAATGACTGACATAATTCCCGTATAGGAGTCGTTTTATTCACGTTTGGGTCTGGCTTCTCCCCCACGATACGTAGCTTGGTCACGTCCCTGGTCGAGATGCTGGACGAGGATGGCTCGAGCAGCGACATTGGTCGCCTGTACGCCCTCATCTCCGCCATGGAGGGCATCGGCAGCCTGATCGCGGCGCCCGGTATGGCCTGGGCGCTCCGATACGGCATGTCCCTGGGAGAGGAGTGGCTTGGTCTCCCGTTTGGGCTTGCTGCTGCGCTCCTCGGTCTTGTCTTGATCATCGTGTTCAGTATCAGGATCCCGGGCGCATAGATGAGCATGGAGTACTTCCTCAGAGTGGAATGTAATGGCATACTGTACTTTGTAGTGACTATAAAAGTCGATAACATCACCCGCATCTCACGCTGATCAGAGGCTATAAAACACGTCCTTCGACTGATGGTCCGTGGTAAATGCATCCAGAAGGAACACAGTCTGCATTAAAAGGTCAATAAGCACCATACTCCGTATACACAGTAGCCTTCAAAGAGGTTTTGCCAAGAGCTGTGGGATCCATCTATGCGTTATAGTGCCTTGATAATAAGAGTAACCATCTCCACACGGCGACTTGCGGCTTCATAGAAGTGCACTATCCGGTCTCCAAATTAGTACACGATGGGGTTTGCCATTTGCCTTGCTGGTCGGATCGGCGTGAGTCTGGGATGCCTGCCGCTTATCAGATTCAGACAGCAAGGAGAGCTATTATCTGCGATCGCGGGTGCAGTTCGGTCCAATGAGTGCTGACGTTCCGTGCGGGGGCAGATGCGTTACGGATCTGATCCATGTAAGGACCTTGGCAAGGGAGAAGTTCTTTTTCGAATGGGTACCTGGGTGCATAAATAGAACCCAAGGCCAGGTGAGACGAGATGACTTCGAGTTCTCCTTTGGCATATTCCCAACAACAATTGAATTCTTACGTTGTTGCACATTGTCTTGACACACACGACCATACTCTCCTTGGCCGTTCTAGCCATCATGTCTGACTGGGCCAGTATGTTGTATTACATCGCCCGAGCAGACATCAGTCAGTCGGCCGCGGTGTCCGCCTTCCTTGCACTCAGCTTCCATCTAGCGATTCAGGGCATCGAGTTTGAAGACTATATGTTCCATTTCCTGGCGGCATGCTGTATCTCATGGCCACTGCTACTAGTGCTTTTCGTACAGTATGGCCAATACCGTCTGGTATCTGCATTCACCAAGTCCGCCGTGGTCGCGACGACTTTCCAGGCCGTTCTGCTCCTGAGCATCGCCTTGTATCGTCTCGCCTTCCACAGGTGTAGGAAATTTCCCGGTCCAATCGGTGCTCGTATTAGCCGCTTTTATGCGACTTATCTGTCAATGAAGGATGTGCAATACTACAAGGAGTTACAGAAGATGCACTTAAAATACGGAGACTTTGTGAGAACCGGTAATTCCCAGCCCCTATTTGCCTCTCGAGTCGCCTGGTCGTTGCTCATGTGTTCTGATATTATCAGGTCCTCGAGAAATCACCATTCTACGGAAATCTGCGGTCGACTTGATCTATGGCCCAAAGAGCCAATGCCGAAAGTCGACTTGGTATGGGCAAACAGGCAACAATCCTACCAGATCGTCAACGCACATGACCCGCGATCATGAAAGTCACAGGTTGCGTCGTAAGGCTTGGGAGAAGAGCATGTCCGTAAAAGGTAATGTCATCATTGGATGGAAGCAATGAAAATGTGCTGAGTAGAGCAGCTCTGGTATCTTATGAGCCGCGCATCAAATCTCATGTTGATGCTCTCATATCCCAATTGAGGCAACGCGGAGAGACCGGGTTGAACATAACGGCCTGGTCCGGATTCTTCGGTTTCGATCTCATGGGTGAACTTGGGTTCAGCAAGGATTTCGGCCAACTGAACACCGGCCAAGAGCACTCGGCCATTCGACCAATCCACGCCCACATCACGACGTTGGGCATCTTTCAGACTGTCCCTTGGTTGCTGTACCTGATGAGCTCCATTCCCGGAGCGGCGGCCGAGTACTCAGAGATATTCGGCTTTTGCGCAACCGAGATACGCACCAAACAAAAGGTCGGCCTACAGTCCTATACTTCAGTGAAAGTAGTAAGCTGACGATTTTTATCAGATCTGGGACAAGGAACAGGACCCTGCCGACATAGCCTCGTGGCTTCTCAAGGCCGTCCAGGAGAAGGATGTATCAGCCGCACCGTCCCCACAAGCAATCGACGATGATGCTCGACTCATTCTCCTGGCTGGAAGGTGATTGAGACACACCCTTACGTTCAAGATATGTTTGCTGACGTATTCTGCCAAGTGACACCACGGCGACGACGCTCTCCCACTGCCTATTCCTTCTCGTCAAACATCCTGGCGAGCAGGAAAAGCTGCAAGCGCTTCTGGATGCCGCCATACCTGGAGGGCCGGATAATTGGACATTCGAAAAGGCGAGGTCTGTCAAGTATCTAGACGACTTCATCTCCGAGGCACTGCGCGTGAAAGCTCCGTTGATGCTGGCCGGACCACGCGAGACCCCGGCAAATGGCCTACAGGTCGACGAGGTTCACATCCCGGGTGGTGTCAACGTTCTCGTGCCTACAGGCCAAATCCACCGCGACCCTCGCTACTGGAAGCAGGCAGAGGAGTTTATACCGGAGAGGTGGGGCGACCGTCGTGACGAGATGGGCACAGACGGATCCCCGTATCTCCCGTTCCTCCTCGGTAAGTGTTTGGCTCGAAAGCAGTGTGCGCTGCAATCCAAGTTGGGCGTGCGAGAGTGCTGATATGTAGCAGGTGCCTATGCCTGCCCTGGGAAGAGCGTGGCCAGACTTGCTGTCCGCACTGCACTTTCACTCATCTTGATGCATTTCGATGTCTCTTTTGCGCCTGGTGAGGATGGCGAGGCGTTTGACAAGGACTTTCTTGACACCTTTGTTGTCACTCTATCTCCACTCCGGCTGTGCTTTACCGCACGCAAGAGGACCCAAAGCCCAGCCTCCTCATGAAGGTAAGCGGCGTCTCTTGAAGATGCGGAAGTGTATGGGCCAAATCTCTTGGTTAGGTTGTTATTTGGGATGGACACTCTGAGCTCCAACCTCTCTTGGTCATTTCTTCCAGGAGCATCAGGAGTCAGGACTCGGGCTCCAGGTTCAGCAATTTCATTTGTACTCTATGTTGACTTCTTATGAATATTGACACTCGCTAGAGTATCACATATATAAAGTACATCAATATTCAGTCGTTCCCGCCAGTTTGCTACCATGCCATCTTGCTGGAACTCGACCGTTGCATAAATAAGCTGGCGTGGCAATTGATATCGAAGAAGAAGAAGAAGAAGAAGAAGAAGAAGAAGAAGAAGAAGAAGAAGAAGAAGAAGAAGAAGAAGAAGAAGAAGAAGAAGAAGAAGAAGAAGAAGAAGAAGAAGAAGAAGAAGAAGAAGAAGAAGAAGAAGAAGAAGAAGAAGAAGAAGAAGAAGAAGAAGAAGAAGAAGAAGAAGAAGAAGAAGAAGAAGAAGAAGAAGAAGAAGAAGAAGAAGAAGAAGAAGAAGAAGAAGAAGAAGAAGAAGAAGAAGAAGAAGAAGAAGAAGAAGAAGAAGAAGAAGAAGAAGAAGAAGAAGAAGAAGAAGAAGAAGAAGAAGAAGAAGAAGAAGAAGAAGAAGAAGAAGAAGAAGAAGAAGAAGAAGAAGAAGAAGAAGAAGAAGAAGAAGAAGAAGAAGAAGAAGAAGAAGAAGAAGAAGAAGAAGAAGAAGAAGAAGAAGAAGAAGAAGAAGAAGAAGAAGAAGAAGAAGAAGAAGAAGAAGAAGAAGAAGAAGAAAACCCGAATCTTGATACTCACTTGTTGCCCTTGAGCTGTTGCGGCCAGTTCGCAGGGCAAGTCCCCGTGCATGGAATCCCGGAAGAAGCCTGTCCATCGATATTGGAACAGAGCCACTTGGCGGATCCCCCGGCGGCCGACGTGATGTTGACATTCTCCATGCTGAAGCCCTTGCAAGGCGTAGCCGCACTACAATGAATCCCAGCGACGACGTTGTAACGGCTTGTCCCGGTGATGTTGACCCAGCGCACGTCGCTGATGCCCAGGCGGCTCGAGTCGCAGCCCTGGGCGCTGTAGATGCACGGGGTCACGTAGATGGGCTGGTCGACCTGGCTGATGTGGAAGTTGGCAAAGGTGACGTTGCGCACATGGCCCGTGCCGCTGTACGTCTTGATCCACGCCGCGTTGGACGAGTGTACGCAACTAATGTTGTTGAAGTAGACGTTCTCGACGTAGTCGGGCTGGGATGCCTGAGAACCAACGGACCCGATACACGCGCATCCGGACTCGTGGCATGTCACGTTGGACACGGAGATGCTTGTGCTGTTACCCTTCATGGAGATGCAGTCCTGGAATACCATGCGAAATTAGCACCTCATGACCGTATTTTCACCATGATCACATCTGGTCTTGACCTACATCGCCACAAGTCACGGTCCAGTTTGCAATGGTAACGTCTTTGGAGTTCCACGTATCGACGCCGTCCGTGTTGACCGTAGACCCCTGGCTGTTGCTGGTAGCATTCATGTCGAGGTTGGTCATGGTGACGTTCTGGCTGTGCGCGACAAAGGTGTGCCAGAACTGGGACTGGCGCCAGGTGATGCCGTCGATGAGCACATTGCGGGCGTTCCAGAGCGTCAGCGAGATGGGTCGGCCGTTCTGGTTGCTCCCGCCCCGGTTCTGGTCGTACCACAGCTGACCGTTCCCGTCAAACAGCGCCCGGCCAAAGCCCAGCAGGGCAATGTCGGTGCCGCCGATCATCCACGCCGTGCTGCGGCCCGCGTATGTCACCGAGATGCTGCTGCGCAGCCAGTATGCTATGTCCGACGACCACTTGAGCCTGCCGTGGATCTCAATGGTCACGTTGGAGAAGTCGGTCGTCTTCATGACCTGGCCGATATGGAAGAGGCCCTCGGTCAGCACAACGCGCCCAATTTTGCCGCACTTCTTGAAGGCGTCCAGGATTTTGCGGTGTGTCGTCGGGGTCTTTGCCGCCAGTCCCTAACCCGAGGGGCGTTGCGGTGCATATAGTCCCGTCCACCGTGAGGGCCGACAAGGCTAGACAGCCCAAGCAAAGAAAAGACAGCAGCTGTGGAATTCTCATGCTGGCATCAAGACATGGCAGATGGTCATGACGAGAAGAACGATGCTATCGATTTGATTTTGCCTGAGGGCCTGGTTATAGTATAGAGCCTCTTCTGCTCCGGAGCTGCATGAAGGCATCCTATTCTCTTTTTGACATGAATATCATACATACTTATTAGCCGTCGATATTGTTCGGCTAATGGGAAGTAGTATTTTGACTGAGCTTGATTGTTGACTAGCCATACATTACCAGAATCCAAATAGCCGGCAACTATGACCGCACGCAGTAAGAAGTGAATCGTACCAATGAGCAAGCTGCCCACAAAAGCCAAGCAAGATGAGTATACGGCAGCATACAGGATGTAACAGGAGCGGATTATATTCTGGCTGCTTTGGTCAATGGACCAACGTCTCCTGGAATTCCAACCTCGGCACAAAACGTCACTCTGGGCCCTGCGTCTTTCGTACAAGAATAGCAGCATCGCGCTCAGGCTCGCCAAGGCTAGATTCGTCTCCGTAGAACACGGCAACCGCCAGCGACATTGACGATGATCGCCGTTGGGCCAGGCCAGTTGGACCAGACTCTGATCCCGTAAGATCAACAGCCGTAGGGCTAGTAGTGGCGGGCTAGGGGTGTGGGCGAACGCATCACGGACACGGGATGACTGTCGATCATCCAATGTGGCCAGTCGCCAGGGTAGGCACGCCTGTGTTGTTGGCAGTACGAGCAACGGATGTTCCAAGTTGGAAATAACGGCGAGGTGATTGCTCGGACCTGATCGGCAGAGACATGACAGCAAACGCCATGGACAAGACAAGAGCGAGAGAGCAGAGGCGAACCGGACGTCCGAGCTCTGACCCCCTATGATCCGCTTTCTGACTCGATCAAAGCTTGGCGGCTCGTAGTCTCGATCACGGGCTATTCGGGTTAGTGATTGGGATACATAGATTGTTAACCTTAGCTTACTAGCACAGACGAGAGAAACATGATGTCTGTCGATTGACTGGGCAATGTGAAGCGGCGAGCGGCTGCTGTTGTGTTTGGTCTCTCTCATCTTCCTCAGGTAAGCCATCATCAGACGGAAGCCTTCTTTAATCCTCTGCCTGTGAATGAAATTGCGCATCTCAGCAGCGTGCCTCCTTCACGGAAAACGGCCTCTGATTTCCCACTCGAGGCCCCGCTCCAGGCGCTACATTAGACCCCGCTGGAATCCGAGAAACTGGGACGCTGTCGCACCTAAAACCCTGGGCGGTCCAGGGGTCGAGCTTGTCGCACTGGCAGCTCTCCAGGCTAGGCTTG
>JACVEI010000928.1:50427-116260 GCA_018115615.1 Pestalotiopsis sp. DP-2020a | reverse complement strand
CCCCCCCCCCCCCCCCCCCCCCCCAAGGAAGACATTCCCAAAGCAGGACTGTTCCTCTGCCTCGACGGGCTCAACTGCTCGAAGAGGCTTTGCCGGCTCGCTAGCAAACACTGTACCTGCATAAGCAGCAACAGGTCGAGGTAAAAATGTCCGATGGAGGCACGGAAACTCGCCGCCCAAAAGAGCCGCATGTACGGGGATAAAAAGAATGGCGACGACGTCGACAAATCCCAGCGCGCCACGTTGAAATCTTCCATCGTCGTGGTTTCGCATCGGCCGGCTTCACTTCGAAATGCTCACTCGACCCATATCGGACGGACAAGCTGGACTGTGTGACTGGAGCGGGAGCTTCTTTCACCTGAGCCGCCCGACTAACCTAGCGCAGTGCAAGCTGGACAAGACCTCACTTGCTGACATTATCGCCATTCAAATCTGCGCTCAACAGCGCAAACCACCTCCGTCTCGTCCGTATGGGCGGCTTGGCTTGCAGGTTTCCGTCCAAGGGAACGCGGCACGTCCTGCTCGTGATCACGTCCTGCATGGCCACTGCAATAACACGAATGCTCTCATGCAGGCGTGAATTGTCACTGCCAAGCGACCTGCACTTGGCTTCGAGTCTTGGAATGTCCACCATAATGACCCTCGAGGCTCGGGCTCGGGCTCATTTGACGGGCAAGCCACCAGCCACCTCTACAGGTGGCCAATGAGGATCACGACTTGCCAGAACATCGACCTGAGCCGTCTGCCGACAAGTGATATCGCAATCGATCTCGTGAGTGAGCGATTGCTGCACAGTGATCATCGTACGGGGTACGACCCAGCACTGATCCGGTTGCAAGTCTGTTGCGCTACGATTTCATGGAAGAGAGGTCTTCGATTGGCTTGATCGGGGGCTGCAGACTCCAGTTGGCAAGATGCCCAGTTTTCTTTGACCTTGGGACACGCAAGCGATTCAAGAACAACGTTGCTGGTGACGAGTCCCGAATCGTCGCCGTGCCACCATCCTCCGTGCCTCTTGTGATATTACTACATGGTCGTCTGCTAACACCTACGGGCCCTCTCTCGGCGTCTGCGACCGATCGTGGAAAGCAGCTCGACCGTCTGCTGTCTGGTGGATATACACCAAGGAAATGCCACCCAGCAGTGTCAGCACTTTTCAGTCGAGTAACTCGTACAGTATCCACCTCTGACCTCGGCACCAAGGGGATCCTGGCAGCCTGGCTCGCCTGGGAAGAGCTTCAGCCCACAGCCCACCCGTTGGAAATGCGGATTATGTTTTGCAAGCCTGGGCCAGTTCAGTAACCAGCGTCTCAGCGTCTCATGCCTGGGCGGCGCCATCGACCCGGCGCAGGCGGTGGGGTCCCGGTGACGCTAAAATGAGTAAAGGAAGGGCAAAAGCAACGATTCGAATTCTCTTCTTACCTGACCAACCTTGGCACATTGCGCAAATTGTTTGTTCGCTTCGCTTCGCGTCGCCTCTCTGCTGTCCCCGCCCATCTTACGTTTCGCCCGTCTTCTCTTCCTCTCGATTGCGTGGCCACGAGAGGAAAATAGAAGAAGAAGGAAAGAAACACCAAACATATTCTTGTTGTGCGCAAACACGGCACTCGTCAGAACCGTCTGTGCCTCTTGGTCCTTCTTGGCGGCTCAATACCAAACCCGACTGAACTGCCATGGGTTGGCTGCCAATCTAGACGTCACGAACGCTAGCCCCGTCTCCATCTCCATCTCCATCCTGCTCTCGCTGCTGCGCCGAGAAACCACCCCTAGCTCGGAGGGCCAATAAGCCGGACTCCCATCGCCTCCCAGGTTGTTCTCAAACCAAGAAAAGAGACAGCCTACAATTCTGGTGAACGAACAGGAGATAAAATACATACACCAAGTCGTTCTCCGCAAAGCCGCCCCCTATTCTCGACGTTTGCCTACCTAGTTTAGAGTTCTCACCAGCGCCACGACCTTGGACTCGTTTGGGCAGCCTATATCCGGTGACTCGGGGATTCGGGTCGAAGCGGATTGGACGCCCATTTTTTTTGTTCTTCTCGCCAAGTCGCATAGTCGTGTCGAGACTCGAACCGCATTCTTTCACTTCTCTCTTCCCCCCCACAGCTATTTTCTTTTTTGGCTTTTTTTCAGGGAAGGCCTGCATAGTCTCGGCTGGTGTCCGAGAGAAGCAAAAAAAAAGATATTTGGGGACTCCCATTCCCACAATTACTCGCGACCAGGCAGCGCCAATTTCATTCATTCCTCGTTGTTGCCTCTCTTCACTCTTTTCTACCCGAGCAACAACGGCCATTCGCAGTAGGAAGGTAGCCACATGTGAATCACATTCTTTTCAACACATCACTTGTTTCGATTCGACTAGTCCCGAGAGTCGGGCTTCTCCCACCCACGGCTTCGGACTTGCCATTTTCACATTTCTTTCTCGGAAAGCATTTCTTCTTCGACGACGATCAGCCCGGAATAGATTACGGAAATCATGGGGTTCCGCGGCAAGGGCAGCGCCGCTCCGGTCGACGAGACTGCCTCAACCGCTACCGGATTTGCTATTGAGATCGGCGGAGACGAGGCCCACCCGGCAGCCGGCCTGAGGAAGTTCAAACGCCTTCATAAATGGGACCCTTTTCTCGACATTGAAAAGCTCGACGATGTCGATCATGCCCTTGCGACTGGAGATATTGAGAAGGAGGCTGCCATTGAGGGTGCCCTCTTGGTCGAGGACTCGCCGTACCCAGAGGTGCGGGCTGCCGTAAGTAGACACCAACCATGAACAAACAGTGACCACACTGGCGGGGACCTAACGCCGGATACCAGGTTCATTCCACCGATGATGCCGACCTTCCAGTAAGCACGATCCGTGCTTGGACGATAGGTTTTGTCCTCTGTACCGTCGTGGCCGCCTGCAATATCCTGCTCGGCCTACGTCGCTCTCCTACCACCATTTCGTCTACCGTCGTCCAGCTCATCGCCTACCCCATTGGACGAGGATGGCACGCAGTCGTCCCCTGCAAGACCTTCAAGGTCTTCGGCTACAGCCTAGAGCTCAACCCCGGACCTTTCAACGTCAAGGAGCACACGCTCATCGTGATGATGACGGCTGCTGGCGCGACCGTCAGCTACGCCATCGATATTCTATTGGCGCAGGAGATCTATTACAACCAGTATTTCGGATGGGGATTCCAGATTCTGCTGATCGTCTCGACCCAGGCCATGGGCCTCGGCCTGGCTGGCGCTCTCCGCCGCTTCTTGGTCTGGCCCGCCGCCATGGTCTGGCCGGCCACCCTCATCTTCACGACTGTCATGGGCTCGCTGCACGACCACTCTCCGTCCGACCCAGCAACGACCAATGGTTGGCGAATTGGCCGCTTCAAGTTCTTCCTGATCGTCGCACTCTGCACCTTCTGCTACGAGTGGATTCCCCAGGTTATGGCGACATTTCTACAGATGTTTACCTTTATCTGCTGGATCGCCCCCGAGAGCGTGGTTATCAACCAGGTTTTTGGCGGTCAGACCGGCCTAGGCCTCGTCCCCATCTCGTTTGACTGGAGTGTCATTACCGGTTTCCTGTTGAGTCCTCTTCAGACTCCCGCTTTCGCCATCATGAACGTTGGCGCCGGCATCTTGTTCATGATGCTGGGCTGTATCGGCTTGGCGTACGCTGGACCCGAGTTCATGAAGTACCTGCCAATCAGCGCCAACTCCAACTTTGACCACTTTGGCCAATCGTACAATACCACCCGTATTCTGAATGACGAGTACACTTTCAACCAGCAGGCCTACGAGGAGTACTCGCCTCTGATGCTCGGGCCCGCCTTTTCGCTGAGTTACGGCATGTCGTTTGCCACGCTCGCCTCGACCGTTGTCCATGTTGCCCTCTTCTATGGCCGGGACATACTCGCCCGTGCTCGCAATGCCCGGTTCGAGGAGGGCGATGTGCATCTGAAACTGATGCGCAAGTACAAGGAGGCTCCCGGATGGTGGTTCTTTGTCGTGTTTATTCTCAGCTTTGCATTCGGAATGATCGCCTCGCAAGCCTGGCAGACTCACTTGACCTGGTGGGCCTACCTCCTCTGTGTCGTTATCGGCGTCGTCTTCATCCTGCCCGTCGGCGTGATCCAAGCCGTCACCAACCAGCAGGCCGGATTGAACGTCATTACTGAAATGGTTGTCGGTTATATGACTCCCGGCAAGCCGGTCGCCATGATGCTGTTCAAGAGCTGGGGATACATGCTCGCTTGCAATGGTCTCGTTTATGGTACGTGCTCGTCTTTCAGGACATGTGATGCAAAGATTGACCACCTGCTAACCTCGCATTTAGTATCTGATCTCAAGATTGGCCACTACATGAAGATCCCACCCCGAACCATGTTTGCCGCCCAGCTCTTCGCCGTCATCTGGCTTTCCATTGTCCAGGTCGCTGTCTACAACTTCCTCCTTGGCAACATCGAGGGCATCTGCACTTCGACCCAGCCCAATGGCTTGACGTGCCCGCACGCCAAGACATTTTACAATGCCTCGGTCATCTGGGGTCTGTTGGGACCGGCCAAGATGTTCGGCATTGGACAGCTCTACTCGTGGGTCAACTGGTTCTGGCTCATTGGTGCCGGCCTGCCTGTGGTCCAGTACTTTCTGGCCAAGCGCTACCCTCGCAGCTTTCTGCGATACGTCTTCTTCCCGGCCATTTTCGGTGCGGCCGGCATGATCCCTCCCGCGACAACATGGTACCTCGGCCAGTGGGTCATCGTTGGTCTGGTCTTCAACTACGTCATCAAGAGGCGATACTTTGGCTGGTGGACGCGGTACAACTATGTGTTGTCCGGCGCACTCGACATCGGCACGGCCTTGTGCATCGTGGTCTCGGCCCTCGCCCTCGGTCTGAGCGGCGCCACCTTTCCGGACTGGTGGGGGAACCTCGTCTGGCAACAGAACCTCGACGGCGAAGGTACGGCTGTGACCAAGGTGCTGCCTGATGATGGGTCATTCTTCGGTCCAAGCCAGTGGAGCTAGACGAGAAGACCAAGGAGAGAAGAGACGAGATAGACGACACGATATGACACGCTGAAACGACATCATGGACACTTACACAAACTAGCCATCCAAAAACACTCGGATACCCCGATCGTCATGAAACCAACCACAGGAGCCTGGCAACTCGTGTTTTTTATTTAGTAATAGTTATACCCCCAGTTCGCGGAATACTGCCAAAAGGGTTGGTATTGAGGATCGAGAGTAAATTGATGGCTTTTTTGACCAAGACATTCGCCGACTCAGCATTGAACGTGATGGCATGATAGTGTATGAGTCCTACGATTTTTGTTTTCTGTCTCCTGGTAACACGTGCGAGACGCGCGTTGCAATCCGGTCGGCTCTGCCATGCCGGCAGGTCGACCCGAGTATTGACCGACATAGGCCTTGCCCCTTGCTGTGGCGATCATTGGAATCCTTCGAGTAGAATTTGTATGGTATCAAAACGCCCGCAATTGTGCACGTGGGCGATCTGGCGAGAATTATTGGAGTTTGGTTAGAGTGGAATACCCTGGGAGCGGGGCCAGGTTCCCGGACCTGGTAATGGATGCATCAAGCAGTCGATAGCCCAGGTCGGGAGTCGGCAGAGCGGCTCTTCTGGGTGGCGCCGCCGTCAAGCTTCTTGGCAGGGCAGAAGGTAACTAGGTTATCTCGTCCTGATTATAGCAAACGAGTAATGAAATGTGTCTCGATGAAGCATTTACAGCACGTGTGACCCCCCAACATTGTGTCTATTCCGGTCCCGGCATCTTGGTTCGCTGGTCTGGAGACGATGCAACACTACGACTGCACAAGACTGGGGACCGCCTATCACTGCTGACGAGCACGTGCTGCTTCTTATAGGCGTTGCGAGCAGTTTGGGAGCCTTACCGGGTGCATGGTCTGCTAGATAACCGGGATCCTGCGCATAAAACATGGAAGAAGGAATAGAATCCGATCTTTGATAGCACCAAGGGGAGGGAGAGGAGTTCCGAGTAAGCAATAGCAAAGATAGAACCAGAGATAGTGAACCAATTGCTCGCATCGCTTGCCCTAGCAAGCACTGTCGTTGCTTCTACCCTGACCATGGACAAAAGCAGAGGCAGCAGCCATGCCTCGGTCGGGTTGCCGACTACGGTAACGCAGCTCCTTTTGTGTATTACATGGGTCGCAGCATACTCGCATATAGTCCTGGTCTGGATCCTAGATTTTCATGTATCCGTCCACGTGCGCATGTACCCCGATCCCACGGAGACGTCCTAGGTTGGAAACCATTTAACTTTGGACATCCGCACGCTTCTTGCGCCCGGGGGAAAACATTGAGACTGGCAGATCGTGATTGCCTGGTCTTATAATTACAAGTCCTTCGACCCGTGTCGCCATATTTCTGTGCGCCGCAACGGCAGAAGAGGAGTCTTGACCGAGTTGAGACATTGGGTGACCATTGGGCCTCACGTACTGTACTGCTCGACCATTGGCTTCTTCTCCAACGGCGGCGGATCTGCTACTGGCTTCAGTCCTCATAACTCCTCTGCAAGCACGAAGAGCATCAAAAATGGTAGGCGATGAACGCATTGGCGATATCGAGCAGGCGTCTGCCTCACATCATCCCGCTGAGAAGCAGGGAGATGTCATATCGCCAGACGCTGTGACGGCGGTCGACTCCAAGGACCCCGCAGCGCCATCGGCACAGGTATCCGGGAGGCGACAGAAGTTGTCTGATCTGTTTACCATTATTGCTGCCGGCGCCGGCCTTGCTTCGGATGGGTAAGTTGTTTTCTTGAGAGATCCTGCTTCTCTCATTCTCGGAAGTCGCCAAGCTAATGTGAGCGCATACAGATATCAGAACAACTTGATGTGAGTGAAATGATCCGTGGTGATTTGTGTGTCTGATCGTCGTCGACTGATCAATGTTACAGGACCATGCTCAACGTTCTATTTACGCAAAAATACCCCGATGTTTATACCTCGGCCGTCAAGACACAAGTCTCGAACGCTTTGCTGGTGGGCGAGGTTCTAGGCCAGATCGTGGTCGGGTTCACCTGTGACTACCTCGGACGCAAGTTCGCCATCGTTCTCACGACGCTGATGGTCATCCTCGGCGGAATCCTCGCCACGGCCGCCCACGGCACGACCACTCTCGGTATGTTCTGGATGCTGACCGTGGCCCGGGGCATCGTCGGCTTCGGCGCCGGCGGCGAGTACCCCGCGGCGTCGACGAGCGCGAGCGAGTCCGCCAACGAGCGCACTCTCCAGAACCGCGGTCCGATCTTTGTTCTAGTGACGAACCTGCCGCTGTCTTTTGGCGGTCCGCTGGCCGTCATCGTCTTTCTCATCGTCATCTCGGCGGCCGGTGTCAACCACCTCTCGACCGTCTGGCGCGTCTGCTTTGGCATCGGCTGTCTCATCCCGCTCGTCATCTTCTACTTTCGTGTCAAGATGCTCAACTCGAAGCTCTACCGCCGCGGCGCCATCAAGAAGAAGGTGCCCTACCTTCTCGTCCTCAAGTACTACTGGAAGGATCTTCTCGGCACCGCAGGAGCGTGGTTCCTATATGATTTTGTAAGTTTGCTTACACTGTTTTGTTCATGAGAAATGGTGCTCATGAAGTGTAGATTACCTTTCCGAACGGTGTTTTCTCTGTAAGTACTATTGTGTAGTCTAATATTTGTCACTTTGCGAACTTCTCGTCGCTGACCTCTATAATCAAGGGAACCATCATCTCCAGCGTCGTCAAGGGTTCCGACATTGTCAAGACGGCAGAATATCAGCTGCTCTTGGGCGCCATCTCTCTACCAGGAGTCTTCATTGGCGCATTCCTGTGCAACAAGATCGGCCGGCGTAACACGATGATGGTTGGGTTCAGCGGGTATCTCGTCTTCGGGCTCATCATCGGCTGCGCCTACGACCAAATCACCAACATCATTCCCCTCTTCGTGGTCTTCTACGGCCTCATGCAGTCGTCTGGCAACCTGGGGCCGGGTGATATGCTCGGTCTCATCAGCAGCGAGTCGTATGCCACCGCCGTCCGCGGCACGTGCTACGGCTTCTCGGCCGCCATCGGCAAGGTCGGCGCCGCCGTCGGAACTGAGGCCTTCACCCCGATCCAGAACAACCTGGGCAAGCGGTGGACCTTTATCATCGCGGCCATCTGTGGTATCACGGGCGTCCTGGTGACGAGGCTGTTTGTTCGCGATCTCAGAGGCGAGGACCTGAAGGAGGAGGACGAGAGGTTCAGGGCCTACCTCATCTCGAACGGCTGGGAGGGCGAGATGGGCGAGGAAGATCTCAAGGGACTTGCGCAGGAAGGTGTTGAGCCAGCGCTCGTAGCCGAAGTGCAGCACGAGAAGGGTATCAGGCATTAATCTCCCAACCTTTTCGATATGTTGATCTCTAGGATCACTAATTCGGGAAGTATCGTCGTTTTAATCTACATCTTATGGAGATCATAATACATTTCTCAAGACCATATTGTTCTCTCGACTTGGTTTTTGTTATAAAATGATAAATGTGTCGATTTGAGTGGGAGCATAACCAAGTGATTACCTAGTTATACATCCGAGTTGTTCTCGCTGACTTGATCCTTGGTCCTGTGCATTCCATCGTAAAACTGCCTCTCCTCAAATATTCTTATATCATCTTGAAAATCCGTCCTGCCATCTCTTCGTGCCTTGTTCATATTACGGCGGACGCGGAGCACGTCATATTCGGTATTTCGAGTGAGCCACCAAGTCCACAGGTTGCTGACAAAGCCGGCAATGATGGTTGATCCCGCAATGGCAAAGCTGTCCTTGTAGCCGTTGTACGCCCAGCGAGACTGGAACAGCTGCGGTCCAATGACACCGCCGAGCTGAGCGATTCCGCTCTGCAGTCCCAGGGTGAATGCGGTACCCGTGGACCCTGACATGGTCGCTGACCGCCACGCCCAAAAGGGAATGAAGTAGGTCTGGTAGAATAGGGATCCAAGGATACAACTAATGTAAATGCCGACGCGATTGCTTATTGTAAAGAACAAGACGAAACACGTCACCATGCCAACCATTATGATCCTGACGAGAGTGTTAGCAAGTGTCGACTTCTCTATGGCGACGAGGATTCACTTACATGATGAGCGCCGGCCGCACTATGACGGCCCGGTTCATGAACCACGCCGAGAACAGAATTCCGCAAATCGCCGCCACAGCCGGCGGGATATTCAGCAGCTGGTTCTTGGGCAGCTCGGCAAACCCGAGATTTGTGATAATCGTGGGAAGGAACCAGGTCAGCGCATAGCCTCCAATGTTGACCAAGGTCTGCGACAACATGAAAGACCAGATCAGGACCCTTTTGAGCACCGCCACGATCTCGCTCTTGGAAAATACCGGGTCATCCGTCAGGGGCGCGTTCTCCGGCAACCGCGCCTCGATGAATTCCTGCTCCCTGGCCGTCAGCCAGCGTTCGCTGCGGGGCGACTTGGGATAATCGGGAAGGAGCCAGAAGACGAAGGCGGAGAAGACGATCGTGGCGAGGCCCTCGATGAGATAGACCCATCTCCACGCGCTGAGGCCACCGATCCCGTTCATGTAGCTGATTCCGTAACACAGTAGAGAGCCGACGATGGGCGCGAGTGAGTTGAAGACGAAGAATATGGCCACCGGCGTGCCCATTTCATCGGTGCGGTATCAGCTCGACAGTTGAGCCAGCACTCCCGGAAACATGCCGGCTTCGAACATACTGGCACCGTCTCGTCAGTCTTGAGATGGAACCAATGGGATCCAGAAGAAGCGCCTCACCCAAGCAGGAACCGTACCGCGTAGAGCTGGTCTCTAGTTTTCACGGCAGCGTGGCAGGCAGTGATGATTCCCCACGTCAGAAAGATGCGAGATTGCCACAGATGAGGACTCATGCGCTTGAGCAGCAAGTTGCTTGGCGCCTCGAATATGATGTATGCTATCTGAACTGAACGTCAACGGCTGCGGGACGACAATATTGGTAGGAGGCATGCCTACACCATAGATGGACGCGACCCAATTGTACTCGTCCGAACTCATACCCAGCTCGACCATGATGTTGCGAGGCTGCGCGACTTGCAGCACTCTGATATTTGCGGCATTGTTTGTGTCAATCTATAGCATCCTGTCAGTGCCCCTCGATTGCGTACAAGGACCGCCACTGTGAGATTTCGACGTACAGACTTGATCATGTACATGAGACCGATGAGGAGGAAGAAATGCCTGTCGACTTTTCTCATGATCCGCTTCTCCTCGCCGGCGTCAAAGGTTGCGAGGAACAGGGACTTGGCCTCTGGGTCATCCCGCAAGGTGTCGGCATCGGCTCTCGATACGGTTGCGTCGGTGCGAGTCTTGCTCGAGACCGCCGCATCGTGCTTGATCCCGACTTGGTCTGGCTGGGTGGATTGGCTCATACTGGGCAGCTTTGAACAACACCGAAGAATGGGAGTTGAACCATCCTGACGGAATGGAATGCATCTCGGTTTGATGTTATACATCCGCCGTGGTAGACGTCGGCCGACCTATTCCGTCACAGTGGGACTCTGCATGTATAGTCATGGGATTGATGTCGTGCCTAGGCCAATGGTGGCCATTAAATGAACCTCCCGAACCGTTATCTCACAGAGTGAATAGGATAAAGACTCGCGGCTCTGCATTCTTCCATCGGCCGGACTGCATACTCGTCCGTCAGGACCGGCGCTGATTGGTCCCGGAGGAGCGCAGGTCGGGATGATGACATTCAACCTAGCTCTTCCACCATTATATATCGGTACTCAAGCATCCGTTGCCCGCAATGACATGATGGCCATCCGGCATCTCGCAATTGCGGTCTTGTGGGATGATATAATAAAGTCCCTGCGCCCAGCTTTACAGAGATGATCAATTCGCCTGCTTTGAGGATTCTCATCAAACCCACAAATATCAGTTTCCTAGTGACTCTACGGTAACTACAAAGCACGTAGCGGGTGGCTCTAATACAGCACCACTCGTCGATATTGAACATTTGATATATATGCCTAGGTATACATGTCGTGAGAGAGAAAGCAATACCGTCACCGGGGGATCGGCAGGGTGTCATCGCCATAGAACTCGGTTACCCGAAAGGGATAAACGAACGAAACGCAGCTCACGACTCTACACCGGACCATCTATGTTACCGGTCGCAGAATAACAACAACATTGTCTACGAGGCATGGAGTGCTTGACACGGCCCCGAGCCTGGCGTATGATGAACGTATAGACATGCAATATGTGATATTATTCCAGATGTTCCGGATTCCATGCCATCATGGCTCGCCGCGTCCAAATCAAAGGAGAAGTTTCCGCCAGTTATATGGACAAATATTCAACAATCAGTACAGTATCCCGTGACTACCTATTGACGTAGATATGACGGGATTGCATACAGCGGCATGCGCGTGGTCTGTGATGCGATACCACGAGGCTTTGCATACTTACCTTGAGAGAATTACAAGATTGTGGTTAGACATGAGGTTTCCTCTCCGAGAGCAGTTTGAAATGGCTCAGTCATCGATCAACGCGGCTTATAGCTTAGTCATGCAGACTGGAGGTTTGCGACGCGCACGCCTCTTTTTCCACATTCATATCTTAGACTTTTGAAGGCGCTCGCCTTATCCCGCGCATGCATGTAATATCCATCACAAAGGAAAAAAAAGAAAACCCCGCAACGTGAGACAGTAATGCATAATTTCATAGGGGGACATCCTTGGGCGGCCTCAAAGTCAAATCAATATGTACAGCTCTGTCTGAGCAAGAGTTATTTTTTTTCCTGTTCGTTCGAAGAGCGGTCAGACATTCATGTACAGATGGCCGATGGCATGTACGAATTGCCGTGCAGCCCCCCAGCGCATATTGTTCAGCTATCAAAGTATTGTCATGCAAACGACGGAAACAGCGGGGATTTCGGGGAACATGGGAATTGTGGTGGGAGTGGAAACTGTGGATAATTCCCATATCCAGAACAGGAAAAAGTACGAATGGCCGGATGAGTTGGAAACCAGATCAGTTTGATATGTTTAAATGAGCACTGCAAGATATGGTAAGGGTACTGTAGGCAGAGAGTCCAGACAAGTCGCAAGGGTAAGTTGCCGTTCACGTCGAGGTTGTATCGGGGGCCGCCTTCTGCTCCTCGACAAACAGGGAGGGGAACGAAAGCATCGTGAATCGCGACCACTTCCCAGTTATGGAGGTCACGGATGGGCAATATTTTTTTTTTGTGAGCTGTCGTTCACTGGGGTGGTGCACAGTTTGCAGGGTTTTCAAGGGTGGACCTGGTCATGCCTCCAGTACCCCTTGCCAGGCTGGATGATGGGATCCCTGCTGGGTGCCGTCAGTGGTTTTCATCATGTGTGCCGGGACGAGTATCTTTTGGAGTCTTTTGAATACTTGGAGATGGTGTACTCGGGACGGTGGTGGTGGTGAAACGATGAGGAGACGTGGATTTGCCGTGGTATCATGCACTCTCATGCCTAAGTATTGATGAGCAATGGTGATGGCTTGGTATAGAATGCGAGATCACAACTCCTTGGTGAGCATACAGTATTCTCCACGCACGGCAGTTTGAACGATACATGCGTGTATCTACATTTTCCAACAGCGGTCGGAGAGAGGGGTCAGAAGAAAGAGTCTGCATACAATCAAGAGACATTCTCGGCCGGCATGTCGGTCTTCAGTTGGCGTACGCAAGTGTTTTTGCGCGCGGCATGGGATTGGTCAGTCTGGCAGGTCGTGTGCCTGGCTATTTAGAGACTTGCAGACGGGCTCGACGGGACTTGGAAACATCCGCGCGGGCGGGAACTCCGACGTCGTCTATTGGCAGGCCAAAAGGAGGCATCAGTTGGGAAGATTGGAAATGGGATGCAGCGAGGTACCTGCCGACTCCCGCGACTCTGTTCAACACGTATAAATGTACATGATATGGCGAAGGTCGCGGGAGGAACACCGGGCGTTGTCGTCAGCAGCATGCCACTTACAGAGTAGTTGGTGAAGATGTCGTCTCCAGCTTCGGTGACTTTGATGCGCGGATACGTAGCAGCTCCATGGGCTTTCGAGGATCGGAATAATAAAAAGAAGAAATGCCCATCCTACCGGCCGGTAAACAGAACTGTTGCGCGCTGTGGTCTTGTTTGTTTGCAACCTTGTGTGTAATATCAGATGCCGAGATTAATGATGACCGCAGGCCCAAGTATAATGTACGTACTCGGCACCTAGGCCACATGTTGTGTACTCTGTAGAGCTGCCCCAGAAGGACTCCCGCCTGTACAACGATTGGAACCCGTTTGGACGCCTTTCTGGTTGCCTTATCATATACGCAAGATATAGGTCCGTGTATAGATTTGAATGTCCTGTTCCAAACACGGGCCTTAATACTGTATATATCCACCTGCCTTGGTTTCTGGCGACGCGCAGGTTGGCGGCGAACAGGAAACAATAGAGCAGGGGGGTCTAAGTAGTCAGGCGCGCGGACTTGGATCTCACACTATGGGAATTGGGGTCCCTGACTGGGGGGGCCGGCCAGCAGGGGAGCTCCTTGTCGGTGATGAGGATGGCGCGGATCGAAGAAGAATAGAATTCGTTTGAACGAATCGTGGCTTCAGCAATGACAGCTACTACGAGTCGGAGCTCCCAAACAGCAAGAGCCTTTTTTTTTTTTTTTTTTTGTTTTTTTTGTTTCTTTGCTTTTGGATTTTTTTTTTTTTTTTTTTCTCCCCCACCAGCGGGTACAGAGAGGCAACAAGCTCAACCAGACTGACCTTGAAAAGTCAGACGGGGACCGTCGCATCATCGTCATGCATAGGGTAGCTGGTAGCAGACAGACAGCAACTGACTGACTATGGCTGTATCCAAAGAATGGTGATTTGTGACCGTGGTTTCTTCTTTGCGCCTGGGGATGCTCGATATATAGTTTGCGATCATGTGAAATGTGGAAGCGAAGAAATTGTTTGTTTCTTCGTAAGCTCAGAAGCCGACATCTCTCCACCTGTTTGTTCTCTGCGCATCCGTACCTGCTTCCACATGTCTCCAGCGTGCGCCGGCAGATGCAGCAAAGCAGCAGCGGCAGCATGATGTCCGGCAGCCTCACAAAAAGTCTTCTCAGTCTCGTCCGCAGCAGCAGTGACGATATCCAAACATTTTGCTCCGGCTTCTAGTCAAGGGACCGGTCCAGGAGAGACGATGTCACAGACTAACAACCTTCGGGCGAGAAAGGTCCCACTGGCTCACTGCATCTCGACATACAGCAGGGACCAGCGGCAGGGAGGGCATGGGGAGTGGGTAAAGAACTGCAGGGGACAAGAGACGGTAAGGCAGGGTGAGTTCCAGGCCTAGCGCCCGTCCAGAATAGAGCTTGTTCGAAGCTGTGCCTGTCGGTCAGTTTCAAGCCTTCTTTTTCTTCCCCACACNGGCCTAGCGCCCGTCCAGAATAGAGCTTGTTCGAAGCTGTGCCTGTCGGTCAGTTTCAAGCCTTCTTTTTCTTCCCCAACACNTTCCAGGCCTAGCGCCCGTCCAGAATAGAGCTTGTTCGAAGCTGTGCCTGTCGGTCAGTTTCAAGCCTTCTTTTTCTTCCCCACACTGAAGTGCTGCACCCATCAAGGTGACGCATGGGCAGTGGGACACACATGTTGGAATGTTGGTGTGCAGGGAAGGGTAGCTCTTTTGGCATCTTGGGTATCATGAACTCGGATACGATGGATGAACAAGGTTTGCCCGTTCACCAGAGAGAGAGGATACTCTTGCAGCGTCCCTGGTCGGCAGTCGTCGATAAGTCAGTCAGTCTCTCTGGAATGTACGTATGTACAGCTTCTTGGTCATCTCCAAAGCAGCGCAAAAGACGAAGCAGCAGAAAGAAGAAGAAGAAGAAAAGAATTTCACTCATCATCCCTGTTCGCTGATGCGTTGGTACATGCATTGACAGGCTTGACCCCTGTAAAAATGGATAGCCGTGTGCAAGTTCCCTGAGAGCTGCTTCTGCTGCTGCTGGGGGTGGAAGCCTACCTAGCTATTCTAGCCACTGACTGACTCTCTTCTCCCTCGAGCCGTCTCAAACCTTTGGCCGCCCACAGGAACCAAAATTGGCAAACGCCCAACCTTCTCCCCCGGATTTCCCTGCGCGTGTGTGTGCTTGTGCTTGTGCTTGTGCTTGCTCGTGCGCGCCGTCCAGCCAGTACCTTCCTTGCTCATCCTACTTACTATCCTGCACCAGGGACGGGCCCAACGACTTGACGCATCGAACTATTCTTTTTTTCCTCGTCTCCCTCGTCACGTTTTGCCTTAACCTCGACTCCCACTCCGGGACTACTGCATGCTATTCTCGACGTCTCTTTTTTCACTTTTTCGTCTACGTATTCTCTCTGGTCTCACCTATGCCAGAGAATCACATGGACTCCTCACTTGTGAATACCATCACCTTGCCGACCTTTTCGCCCACTCCTCTCGTCCCTTGTGCGCGCGCCGCCGGACACGACCCAGAAGCTGCCGACGTTGACCCTGCATCGCCGTCTTAGCGCGCCTCCGCCGCACCGCACTGGGAACAAGCAGCGTTTCCGCAGTAGCTGCCGCTGCAGAGGGAGAGAAAAAAAGAGAGAGGAAGTCAATTCGAGCTAAAAATTCGTGCCAAAGGTTGACCACAGTCTTTGCTGTGCCAGCTCCCAAAAAGCCATCCACCATGGATCCGAGACAGCAACAGCATCAGCATCACCACCAACATCCACACCAGCAACCCCCGCCGCCCCAGGGCGCCAACCCGTTCGCAAGAAACGTTGTCTCCCCTCCCGCACAATACGGTCGGTCGCCGTTCCCGCCAGCTTCCAACCCGGCGACGCCAGCGCACTTTCCACCTCCAGCTGCGCATTCGCAAGCCCACCAGCCCTCTGCGAGTCCAGCGCCGCCTGGCCCTTATGGAGGACCACCGCCCGAGCACCAGCGACGACTCTCGACCGATTCTCACCCGTACTTCTCGCATCAGCAGTCGCGCCCACCCTTTGAGAGGCCCGACCCGACCTCGCACCCAGCTCCAACACATTCGCGCCACCAGAGTGCTTCCTCAATAGGCGGGCCGCCGAGTCGCAACATGGGACCTCCTTCCGAACCCCCTCAACCGCAGCAGATGGGCCCATATGGTATGCAGCAACCGGGACCCGGTCCTGCGCCTGCCTCGGGGCTCAGGATACCGCCGCCCACTACAAATTCCACAGCCATGTTTTCCTCGGGCCGGGAGCTCCCCTCCCTGAGTAGCTTGGCCAGGACGGCCGGAATGCCGCTCTCGAATATGCTCGGCGGGCTTGCCGTTCAAAGAGAACCGACCCCTGGAAGCCACCCTCCCGGTCATGCCCCGTTCCCGCCTCCGAGCACGACCCCAGGGCCCAGCGGCCCTGGCTCGGCCTACGCGGCCACTGTCCACGCCTCGCCCCGGATGCAAAGCGCAGCAGCGGCAGACTATCCCCCATTTTCCCGACGACCCGAGACGCCAACGAATCATGCACGGCCTTATGATCCTCGGGATCAGCGAGGTAGCGTTGCTGGGTCTCCTCCACAGGGCTTCCATGGGACCCCCGAGATGTCGACACGGTACGGCACGCCTCAGGCCCATCCTGCGCGCGGACCTCCTATGCCTCCATACGATGATAGGAGAGACCACTCGGGGAGGCTGTCTGCTGGGAGCGTGCCACCTCGACCAAGTAGCCAACCCAGAACATTTGGCAGCGGACCCGGCAGGCCCATGGAAATGGGCAGGGGTCCAGCCCCGGGCGAGCCTTACTTCGGGCCTCGAAGGGAAGAACTGAGGCCGGGTCAAGAATACAATCCTGAAGGCCCACCTCGAAGTCTGTATGAGCAGGAGCAGCAGCAGCGTCGTGCCATCGAACAAGATCGGGAGTACCGGGATCGCATGGAGAGGGACGCCCATTTCCGCGAAAGGGAGCTTATGGAGCGGGATCGCATAGAAAGAGCACGGTATGAGGAGCATCAGCGACTACAACATCAGCAGCCGCCGCCGCCGCAGCATCCGCACCAGCCACCATTCATGTCGGAGCGCGAACACATGGAGCGTGAACGTATGGAACGAGAACGCCAGTTCGATATGCGAGACCGAGAGCGACGGGAGAGAACTTCTTCTGATCCTAGCCGACAGGGCCGTCCTGGAGATTTTGGTCCTCAAGGTCCCCCAGGACCACAGGGTCCTCCGTCTTATGGACGGGACCCTCGAGATCATAGAGATCCCAGAGATGCGCCTGGTTGGCAGCTACGGCCCGGGTACGAGCAGCCGCCGCCGCCGCGAGGTTCATATGAGCCTACTTACGGACCGCGACATGGGCCCGCAGAGCACCCGGCGACATCCGGTCCACCGTTTGGTTCATTTCCCGCCCACGCTCCTCAGCATGGTGAACGATACCCCCATGCCGGGCCTGCTGGGCACGCCCCTTCGCATAGTATCCCTGTCACTCAAGCCGAAAGGGGTCCGCAGCCCTTTGGTTCTCCGGATAGACATAGATTTGTCCCCATGCCCGTGCACCACCAATCACAACAGCCGCCCCATCGAGCGCGGCACGACGAGGAAGGGCCCCCACCTCCCTCTGTGGCTTACAACGGCGGGCCTGGGGCTGGCATGCCCGAGCACCCGCGACAGCCTCGATCTCTAGACGACGGTCATGCTGCACCGGCATTGGCTCGACAGCCAAGCAACAACGGCTTCTTGGCAATTGGGGAGATCAACCGCAAGGGGCGCGTATCACCCTTACCACAGGCAGTGCAAGGAGCACAACCACAGTCGATGACACCATCCGGCGAGCCAGGAATCAAGAGCGAGTTCGGCCGCATGTTTTCTGGTATCGGAAGTGGTGCTGGTGCATTTGGAATGCCGAGTCCTGGTCCCTCTCACCTCCCATTCACTCACTCGGGACTTGCCCGGCGTGAGGACGCCGAGCCACCTGCTGTCGATGCGGTTGCCGAGGCGCCTGCCAAGCAGCCCCGTAAACGACAGAGGAAGGTCAAGGATGATGACCATAAAGGCGATGACGACAGCACCGGCCGCCTGACCCCGGTAGGGCGGAGCAAACGTGCTAGAACAAACCATGCTCACCACCATCACCAGTATGTCCCTACAGGCAACCCTCGGCTGGAGGTTCAAAATACTGACAACGCTGTTTCCAGTCATCATCATCACCATCACCACGGCATTCCCGAGAGGACAGCGTCACCGCTGCATGCAGGCAGCACGCCGCTGAAGAATGTCAAGACAGGCACTCCCGTCCTTTCACCGACAGGCCTCCCCATGACACATAACCATCAGATACCTAGGTCTAACAGCGGTGTTGCGCCAGCCAAGCAGGCCCCACAAGCGCCTGTTGTTTTCACCAAGCCCAAAAAGACTGTCAGCTCGCAGCTGGTGCTCGATAGCGTTGCTCATAAGCCCCGCAAGCACCTGGGCGATATACTATATGAACCGTACATCAAGGCCGACCATTTCAGGACGCATTCAAAGGGAGGATTCAGAACAAAGCCGAAGCCTCTGCCGAGGGATCAAATTACAGACAACGAAAACTCGACTCTCACGGTCAAGATTCATCGCAGGCATCTAGAGCCTCACTGTCGCGAAGAGCTCACAAGGAACCGCGCTGTCTGGGGTACGGACGTCTACACGGACGACAGTGATGTCATCGCCGCCTGTATACACGCAGGATGGTTCCGTGGTGAATGGGCGGACGATGTAGACACCAGCCTTCTCGGCCTGGAACGCACCCCGCCCAAGGGCAAGGGGCGCAGCACCAGTGCTGGTGAAAAAGGCCCCCAGGACATACTGACCTCACCTCCTGCCACCGGGCCCATGCACGTACCTCTTGATCGTGATCTGCATGTCACGATATTGGTCTTGCCGAATCTGGTCAAATACGCCGGCTCCACGAGATTTGGTATCATGAGCCGGGAGTTTGGCGGATCATACAAGGGACGAAAGAGCATCCACGATGGGCTCAGTTTTCAGATTGAGCAGATTCGCTGGGTAGACGGAGCGGCACCTCAGAGCAGACTGCGGGGCAAAGCCCGTCGCGAGCGCATTCGCAAGGCAATGAGCGAGGTGGATAGATCACAGGTGATTGACATTGGTGACCTGAAAAAGGCGGACAAGCCGGCAGACACGGCCGCCCCGAATGGCGATATGAACAAGGAAAACCGGCCGCTTGGAGTTGAGAGCGCCAGCCCTGCGCAAGAAGTGCAGGGTGTATCGCCAGGGAAGCCGGCCGAAGCACAAGTAGACCAGGATTCAAGCATGACCGATGCGCCGGTCTCGGACAGCGACAAGATGGCTGCTGCAGAGCCTCAAGCAGCCGGGAGCACATAGGTACACACGAGATCATCTGCCGTGGCGCCAGAGTATTCTGGCCCAAGTAGTGCCAGATGAAAGCCCCGTGTATCACACACAACACGGGGCTCCGCTGATCTCTTTCATTTTCTTGAACCTCGAGATAACCCCTGGGACGCTTGGAAGGGGTTCGATTGGACTGAGAGCATAGCATGGCGTTTGCAAATGATTGCTTGATATATATATCCCACATGAAAGACGATGAAGTATAATACCTTGCCTTAAAGGATTAAAAATAATACAAATACCAAATGACGAACATCTAGCGCTTCTTTTGATACAGACAATATGTACATTCCGTGCTCTCCAGAACTTTCGAACCTGGTACTATGCTTTATGCACTATTGTACCACGACGCAATATATTTGTCCGACGTGAAAGTCGAGCATTCCCAGATTGCCGATTTCCCGAGTGAATACTAGATGCGCCGCGGTACTCGTGAAGTCGATGCCATTCATGTACCGTCTCTTTTGGGGCACATTATGGCATGCTCGGGGCTGGTCGCACGTTTAACTTGAGTATCTTATCGACACAGACAGAAGACCTCTATTCTGCTACTCGACGCTCAAAAGTCAGTCACCCGACCATTGTAGCTCCAGTCGCCCGCGCTGCCCCAGCGCAGCGGCTCGTTCTTGGGCCCGCCGACCTCGCCCGTCTTGGGGTTGATCTCGCCCTCGAACTCGGGCGGGGCGCCCTTGCGCAGCGGCAGGTTCGAGACCTCGCCGAGGGTGGCCGAGTTGGAGAGGGCCTCCTTGGCCACGGGCGACTCGACGTCGGGCGACGGGTTGATCTGCTGCCGTGCGGCGGCTTCTGCCGGGGCGACATCGTGGTCGGCCGGGTCGAGGGACTCCTGCGTGTTGGCGGCGCGCTGCAGGCGCTCGAACTCGGCTTGCTCCTCGGCCGGGAGGCGCGGGGGCGCCGGGGAGTGTGCGAAGGGGCCCGTGGCGTATGTCGCGCGCGAAGTCGTCGAGGGCGCGAGGATCATGTGGCGAGGGAGGATGGAGGACGACGGTCTGGCGAAGCGCCGTGCTAGGGATGGGAGGCGCGGCATGTTGTGTTCTTTGGTTGATGACAATGAATTCGATTGATGGATGATGTGAATCAAGAGGACAGGCGATCTAGCGTATTGAGTTGTAGGCGAATTCGTGGTGTTGGTGTGTTGAGAGTAGTTTGGATGCTGGTTTGCAGTGTCAGAGAGGAAATGTTGAATGCTGCTCTCAGTGGCGTTCCGAGGTTCGCAGAGAAGTTCTGGGGTCTTGACGTTACCTGAGCTTAAAACTAAGGGTCCCCATCTTGAGCCGGCTCCGGGGCCTTCGGAAGAAACCGCCCACTAGGGACGCACTCTATAGTCTGTATAAACGAGTTACAAAAGACGGTACTATAACAAGTCACAATGAATTGCAACTAACAAGCCATCGTCAGATGGCTATCATCTTAAATAATTGCGAGATGGGTCATAACAATGGGAATAACAAGTCATGCGGATGATCCTTTCAGAAAGTGGCAGTAATAATGCTCTCGGCTCCATGATTTATAACCTCTTATCATCTAACCTATATAATTCCGCTATATACTTCTCATCAAGTAGGGGCATATAAAGCTCTCCGCATCTTGATGTATTCCTGTTTCTCCGTTTCATACTCGGGAAGCATTACAGACAGCGGCTGTGGTCGTTCCGCAACTGATAAAACGATATCAGGATCTATCGTCCGCACCTTTGCACCTCTTGGGAGTGGTAGTCCCTTCTCATCCGGTAAGCCCTCTGATTCAAGACGGTCCATGGCCTTTTGGCCGTCAGCATCCGCGGACTGTCGCATCCTGGCCCAGAAGTCGTCATCCGACAGCGACCACAGCTCTTCCTCACGTACAGTTCCGTTCCGGATGAGCGTCTTCATCAAGTTTGCCGTCCTGATGTAGATATCGCCGTGGGCCGTGTTTCCCCAGACATCTCTGTCGCACGCCATGTACGCTCTCGAGAGGGCCAGCGCCAGCTGCGGATCCTGCAAGACCAATATCCGCCGAGGATCCGATGGGGAGGGGAAGGCCTTGAGCGACTTGAGAACCCGCTGTGCATCCTCGAGGCTCATGTGTCCGAACCCGACGGCGTCGCGCAGCCCGTAGTCGAGCCTGTCGGCGCACAGGTGAGGCGCGTCCTGCTCGACCAGGGGGTACAGCACCTCGTCGAGGGGCCGGAGGTCCGCGAAGCCGTGGCGGGCGAGGATGTCGGGGATGTGCGTGGTCTTGACGTAGCGCATCTTGTGGACCTCGTGGTAGCTGTCCTCGCCGGGGGCCGACAGGGCAAAGTCGACGACGTGGCTCATGGCGGTGTGGCTGACGTCGTGCAGCAGGCCGGCGACCTGCTCGTCGACGGCGCCGCCGACCATGCGCACGAGGAGCAAGGCGCCGACAGAGTGCTCCATGCGCGTGACCCGCGGCGTGAAGCGCAGGAGGCCCGAGATGCCATGCTGGTGGACGCCGGCCAGGCGGGCGACGGCGGGCGAGCGGAGGAGCTCCACCAGGACGGGCTCGGTGACGGTGTGCGTCCCGTATATCTGGTCCTCTATGATGACCTGATCTGGGGAGGAGAGATCCACCGCCTGGAAATGTCCCGACTTGAAGGGCGGAGCCATAGTTCTGTATACTCTCTTCCGGAACGAATGTGTTGTGCTGCTCTTGAGTAGAATGACCGGGGTTGACAACTTGATGGTAGTATGTAAATATTGACTCGAGAGTCCGGGGCGGGAGGTTGGCGTCCAAGGTAGCGCCGCCGGGAAATGTGGGGAGTGGGCAGTTGCTTTCTTCTAGGCTGCAAACTACTGCCTATTTGTGATGTGTATTGTATCGTCATCTCAAGGTGTAAACAATTCAATTGTTATTTTCTGCGTAGAAATTGTTTCTACAGTGAGTAGACAAGTTACTCCCATCCCAATTGACCTCGTGGAGAGAAACAGCCAATAGACTGACTGAACAGGACTGCAGAGTACAGACAACAACAACAACATGACGACAAAGCTTGGCAAAATCGTCTAGGATAAAGAGACATTTGGATTTCCAAGAGTCTCCGCTAAGCAGTGATAAAACCAATTCCGGCCCAGATCTAATTGCTGTATTCCGTAGTCTCTCCTTCTTTGACAGTTTCTACTGACCCGATCGACTGCTCAGAGGGCTCCAGGCATCTTCTGAGATTGGTGCCATGCTCCAGGCCTGTAGAGCCACAGACTGAGTTCCATTTGTAGTACGAAATCGTTGGTCAGACAGGAGTTGAGCAGAGGCAACGGCTGCCGTCGGCGGTCTGGTTTCCGGAGCCGCACTCTGACAGTGATCGAGATCGTTCTCCGTGGCTTGGGCACCGCTTTGACTTTCGGCACGCGGCACGTCACTCAAGCTTATACTACTCATGCTCGTCGCCGTATTTCTTGCTTCAGACACGGTCTCACGCGTTGCAGTGCTACCGTTGGTGTCACCAGTTCGTTGTACTTCCGTGTGGCCAGGCTGCTGGGGCCTGCGTTCCTGCGCCGGGCGATCCCCTGTGTTGAGACGATGAGGTCTTCGAGTCCTTTGCTGAGATTCCGAGGAATCTCTGCTCTTGATCCCGTTCTAGGCTTTCTATTAGCAGTTTTCCAAAAGCCAGTAGTACACTTCTCCGGGGGAAACTTGCGGGCTGCAACGACATGACGAGAGGGTTTCACCGTTCCAATTCAAGTGAATTGATTCGCAGGTAGTACAGAGTCCAGCTGGCGATGGACCCCCTTCTGCAATACAAGAGATTGGAAGCTCCCGTTGCGTAGCCTGGCCAGGCCATTTTGGCTCAGGTAAACGGAAATGCGTAGAGTTAAATACTCGGGAGTTTCTTGAAAAATCGCCTGTCGTCGACTGTGGCAAAGCGGCTACAAGAACAGAATTTCCATTGGGTGGTGCACATTGGACTTCGAAATAAGTAAATGGATATTTGAAAAGAAAACGATCCGTCACGCATGTCTGCCTTACAACAAGATTACTCTTGAAGGTTTCGACTTGCCCCCCATGCTCCAGTCTTGATAGGCTATAGGTGAAATAAGCCGCTGGAAGAAGGAACTCTTTCTTCAGATGAGACAGATAATTAGTGGCTGTAGTATTGAGATTTGTTCGTCTGTGAATCCTAGTTCCTAGAACCTCAACGCCAACAGTACCCGTACTTGCAGCGCGCGGGACACGGGATGGTTTGAAAGTCCCCAACGTTCGATGAAAGGGAGTCGGCTGCGAACCCGACTGCCTGCGAATGAGGTAATAATATTTTCGGTGTGACTCTTGCTTCATCTGCGGGCGGATGCAGGTGGACGCTTCCGCGATAGGGCTCTGCTGGGGTTTTTGATCTGATGGCATACATGGCCGATAGCCAGGAACGATGAGCCGGGCTCCCCGCTCTACGTCAGCATCCGGATAAGCCACAATCCTCAAGATATCGGCTGCAATGGCAGACTCGCATATTCCTCAAGCTTGAAGATCGCCCGCGGGTGAGCTTCCGACATCCCGCAGTTCACCGTTTCGGCTGTTCTGCAACGCGGTTGTGTAAACCCTCAATCGTCCCATTCATGAACTCTAGCTGATCGGATGGGTTGATTCGCCGTGCACGTATCACGGCGGCCTCATACAAAGTATAAACATATCAGATTCAATCTTTAACTGCTGCGGGTCTTTCAATTTGGATGATGAGTCTTTGGCGAGGCCAACGTCGGCACCTGTAGTTTGTGAACAGCACGGTCACTTGACAAAACCATTGCGCTTAGTGTCTTCAATATTGTATAGATACGCAGTACCGAGCATTTGGTAAATGAAAGTAAAGACGACAGTCCTTGATATCTTTCCGGAGTGTCGAAACCCAACAGACTTGGGTACAGCTACAAAAACAACAACGTTATCCTTGTTCAAGCCCACGGACTTGCCGAACGAATCGGAGAGTACCCTGGCCAGCCTCTTGCTGGGAGCTGCATGAATCCGGACCGTCGATAGACTTTTACCGGGCGTGTGGTTTCTTTCCGTTCACCGGGTCTGCACTAAGTCGAATTGCTCACCGGACCAGACTGGTGCTATATACGCATCTTTCGCTACAGATTGTACGGAGCAGTCCCTCATCCGGGCTGCAATGAGAAAGAGCAGCATGGAGGTGTATCACAAGTGAACCTGAAATTCAGTCTCTGCAGGCCTTTCAAGAGACGCCGTCCATCAAAAGTTGCAAGAAGACAGATGTTCAAGGCGTAGAGCAGGACAACTATCCCATCTGGAGATGGCAGCGGAGCCAAACATTTCCACTTTCCCAACGGCGAGAGTGGATTCGTTTGTGTTTAAGCTCTCGTCAGGCTTAAGTCTGAGAGTTTCAGTGGGTACGGAGTATAGTCGCCGGCAATTCTTACCCTTACCTGCGGAGTACCTACCGTACCTAGGTAACCTAGTATTTACGGTACTTAGTAGATCAGGACCATCACCGGGACGGGCCGACCACAGGCGTTTATTACTAAGGTATACCATGAGGAACAAGCTCATCAGATAATCCGATGATCAATGGCAGCCCTTTATGGACCATGTCAGCCCAAATAATCAATAATTGAATTTTACTTTTTATAGCCGCCTCGAAGACTCATTGCTTCGCAGACATGTATGCGGAAAGTCGAGGCAAAGGATGGCCGCATGGTTCGCTCTGCCCAATCAAGACCATACACCTCTGTTGGTTGAGGATGCCCGATTAGGAAGGCGCACACTGGTCCTGTTCCTCTGTGTATGAACGTGCAATGGCCAAGCAAAGGTTAGATTGACAGCCAATGTTCTCGAACCCACCGGTTTTCTCTTCAGGATCCGGGGCCATCCATGGCGCTATGCCATTTCGAACGCCGGGCTCAGTGTCAAGGAATCCTGGTGCGTCCCCCCAATATCCGATAGAACACCTCTTAAGACTAGCCCTCTTCCATACTACTCACGCCTCCGAAGCAGCTTCCCTATATGTCAACGGGATCCGAACGGGCGCGGTCGCTCAAAACCTTCCGCCCACTTTCCGTCGCAATGGTTCCGACGTAAGACGAGCAATGGGCGCAGTGTTTGAGGCGATCCAGATTCTGCATCGTCTACATCGTGCGGTCCGGGCATAGACATTCCCGTATCTCGTTGCCAGCGCCTTCGCGACAAGCCGCTCGAGTACGTGGTCGACGACAAGAGCCATGTCTTTCCTCCGCGGCGCAAGACTGTTGCTTGTGGTCTCGTCGCTCGTCGCTGCGGTACCCCACGTCAACCTGAAGAGGGACATCGAGACCAACTGCACCGATGTCAGGCAAAGAGTCCCCTGGACAAAGCTCTCCCAAGATGAGAAATTGTCGTATATCGAGGCGGACTTGTGCCTCATGAACGCTCCGTCGAAATCCGGTCTGGCTGGTGCGGTCACGAGGTGGGATGACTTACAGTGGCCACAGTAGGTATCCTTGAACTCACTCCATATCCTGGTAGATGAGTATACTTGCTAATACGGATTCTCTGTAAAGCATCACACAGACGGTGACTATTCACAATGTGGTATGCGAGTCGGATCATGTCTGGTGAACCTTGAGCTGATCATCAGGTAGGGCGGCTTTCTTCCGTTCCACAGATACTACGTGAATACCCACGAGACACTGCTTCGCGACGAGTGTGGCTATACCGGCCGTCTGCCCTATTGGGACGAGGTGGCAGAAGTTGCCAACATGTCTGCCTCGGAACTCTTCCAGGAACAGTACTATGGCGGAAACGGTGCTGGTGGCGACAGCTGCATAACGGGTGGCCCATTTGCCAACCTGACATTACGATTTCTCGCCGACAACCAGATGGCTGATCACTGCCTCAGTCGCCAATTCGATCAGTTCTCCTTCAGCGCCGCGGCTCAGAACTATATCAACAAGTGCAACACCTTTACCAAATATGTGCTGGCCTGGAACTGCTTTACGCTGGCTCCGCACAGCGCCGGTCACAATGGTGTTGGTGGAATAGTGAGGACTTCTCTTTGGCTCGAGTACCATGTCGCTTGTGACGATGGAGAATGGCTAACAAGAGTGCTCAGATGTCCGACCCGACATTTTCGCCCGGCGATCCTCTCTTCTTCCTCCACCATGCTTACCTGGACAAACTCTGGTGGGAGTGGCAGAAGCTCGATTATCCAGCACGGTTATATGACATGGGCGGAGTAAACATACCGAGAACGAGTGACCCTGACAGTCCCGACTACCCACCTGCCTCGTTGACGGATTACTTTGGCGACAATGGCACCATCACGACGCTGAACCACAATCTGTGGATGACGGGTCTGGTTCCCAATGTCACCATTGGGGATATCATGAATCTGAATGGGCCCACGATATGTTCCGAGTACCTCAACGCCGAGGACATGGAGTGAGCAGTTCGGGACTGGTGATATCGAAGGAAGCTGGGATAGATCATAATAGACAATGTAACGTGCAATCCGAGCCTGCTCGATGTAGTATTCTGAATTCGGATTCGAGCTATGACAGTGCTTCATTCCAAAGTCCCCGATCGGAACTTTTGCTCAAGTTGTACAGCGTCCCACCGCGATTCGTCGTATCATACCTGGGTAGTCGAGAGGCGGCAACGAGTCATCCATCCACTCTTCGGGTACCTGCAGAAATTCTCTGTCATCATGGAAAGTGGAATCGAACCATCACGCCTTCTCTTTCCATCAAATCAAGCTTGACGCATTCGGCCAAGGCTAGCTACAGATTTGCAGTAAGCTCTTGTCTCAGCTTGATCATGTCGAACTGCTTACCTTGAGGCATGGTTGATGCATTTACATGAACTAGCGGTCGACGGGGTCTTTCACATTGCGTGACATTTACGGGGGAAAGGCCGCTAACAGGGAGGAAACGGGCTTGGTGTGGAGGTGAGTTACAGCGCAATGCAGGGCACTTACAGGTAGCGCGCCAATGAGAACGGATTCCGATCCCCCGAGCGGAGGAGCTTCAACGATGTTCCGGTGCAACGGCCAGTGAAGCAGGTGTAAGCGCAGCGCCCGACCTCCAGTAAATTTCATTGTGGGTCCTGCTGGTTTGGCACCAAAACAGCAACAGCTCACTAACTGGGGAATTCTCACCGGATCGACTGATCGATTATTGACAGCTTCAGAAGACCCCGATATTCCGGAGCTCTCAGCTATTGCCCAGCTACATACAAATTCGAGTCATTCGCTCTCCCACTCGGACTACATCCCCCCATCCTCATCCACACCTTTTCCATTCCGAGGGCATCGTCTCTGCTTGTTATTCTGAACTTCTCTCGATCGACAAACAGAGTCTACATCATGCTTCCTGCACTGCGCATCGCCTCGCGCCGTGTGCCTGCTGTGCGCCGGTCTGCGGCCTTCCAGGCTGCTCGCGCTGCTTCGACCTGGGCCAATGTGCCTCAGGGCCCTCCTGATGTACGTTCTCTGTCACGAATTCAGACAATCATTTTGATCGCAATGCTAATTGAGTTATTTTACAGGCCATTCTGGGTATGTTGTCCACCGACCGCCGAATTTTTCCTCTTCGCTGCCACCCGTTTAATCCCCAAAACGAAGCTCCCAGTCATGCCAATGACGCAACACCTCAACAACAACGAGCAAGGATGCACAATTGCGACAACGAAAGTGCTGACATGTTCATACAGGTATCACCGAGGCCTTCAAGGCTGACTCCTTCGACAAGAAGATCAACCTGGGTAAGCTATTTTCCAATGTGCCTGAAGCGCTCCTTCACGTTCTCCGGGCCACCTGTCTACATGATCATAACACTGACTCAACCTTATTCTAGGTGTCGGCGCTTACCGCGACGACAAGGGCAAGCCTTACGTCCTCCCCTCTGTCCGTGCTGCTGAGGACAAGGTCGTTGCCGACAAGCTGAACAAGGAGTACGCCGGCATCACCGGTCTCCCCGACTTCACCAAGGCTGCCGCCGTCCTCGCCTACGGCAAGGACTCGTCTGCCCTCAACCGTCTTGTCATTACCCAGTCCATCTCTGGTACTGGTGCCCTCCGGATCGGTGCTGCCTTCCTCGAGCGATTCTACCCCGGCGCCAAGAAGATCTACATCCCCAACCCCTCGTGGGCCAACCACGGCGCCGTCTTCAAGGACGCCGGCCTCGAGGTCGAGAAGTACAGATACTATGACCCGAAGACCATCGGTCTTGACTTCCAGGGCATGCTCTCCGACATCAAGGCTGCCCCCAAGGGCAGCATCTTCCTGTTCCACGCTTGCGCCCACAACCCCACTGGTGTCGACCCTACCGAGACTCAGTGGAGGGAGGTCAGCGATGCCGTCAAGGAGGCTGGCCACTACGCCTTCTTCGACATGGCCTACCAGGGTTTCGCCTCTGGCAACACCGACAAGGATGCCTTTGCCGTCCGCCACTTCGTCAAGGAGGGCCACAACATCTGCCTGGCCCAGTCCTTCGCCAAGAACATGGGTCTCTACGGTGAGCGTGTCGGTGCCTTCTCCATTGTCGCCGAGGACGCCGACGAGAAGAAGAGAATCGACTCGCAGATCAAGATCCTCGTCCGCCCTCTGTACTCCAACCCTCCCGTCCACGGTGCCCGCATTGCCTCCCAGATCCTGAACGACCCTGCCCTGTACGAGCAGTGGCTCGCCGAGGTCAAGGAGATGGCCGACCGCATCATCAGCATGCGTGCTCTGCTCAAGGAGAACCTTGAGAAGCTTGGCAGCAAGCACGACTGGAGCCACATCACCAGCCAGATCGGCATGTTCGCCTACACTGGTCTTGAGCCCGCTCAGATGGACGCCCTTGCCAAGGAGCACAGCGTGTACGCCACCAAGGACGGCCGTATCAGTGTCGCCGGTATCACCAGCGACAACGTTGGTCGCCTGGCCGAGGCCATCTACAAGGTCAAGGGTTAGAATGTGTATGAATGATGTAATGAATAAAACTCGGGGCGTTTTCGATGTGCGATAAGCGGATGATGGCTTCATCTTAGATACATAGACGGGAATCAATTTGTCCGTTTCTGGCTACGCTACACAGAGCCTGACCATGACCCCAAACATGCGTTGCAAGTTAGTGACATGTCGTTCCACAGCTGATACGATTGTTTCTGGACTACGACCAGTCGACAAATCTTACATTGCTCTCAGGAATCCTACACTGACCAGCACAATGGTGCAGATGCATGTATGTGGTTGAAGAATCCTTGATGCCATGTCACCAGCTAATAGGCTGCACATGTTGCGATTGAAGCACAAGGGGGGAGGCCATGTCGACAATCCAGCCTCCCTTTCTGAGATATGCCGGGAAGGTGGAAGCCAATAAAACTCGGAACTGACAAGCTCATTGCCAGGACTATAATCTCTTCTGGTTGCAGTCATCAAGCATCGATATCATGACTATAGGAGCCGCTTACTAAGTGCTGATTTCGGTCAGCTTTGTGAATCCCATCTATTGATATAAATGGTGCTAACTAACAAACGATCCCCTGTAAAGCGATAAGTGGTTACATTATGAACAATATGGAAATTCTCCAACGTCAAAGAGTGGCTACATGTAGTATAGGTATGTAATGCCAAGAAATGCGTTGTGAGTGCAAGTGCCATGTATAAGGTCCCATCGAGTCACAATAAGAAGATAACACTAACACGATCACAACGCCATGGCTGTTCAAAGATACTTTTAGTTGAACAAATTGCAACAATTGTGAATTGTCCAGACCGTGATACACTACAGAAGGATCAATAATTGTTCTACAGAAGTTCAGCCAATGGTAGAGTAAGCGGAGTAAGCGAACGTTGGCCACCGAGTCATCATTGTTCGTCAAGACATGGGGCCGGTATCGCCGCGGCTTGCACACCTCTGATATTTTGACTGGGGGCGAGAAGCACGCGCCGCCGTGCGCACCCCGGCCATTGAGTGCCCTCCACGCGAGCCACGCCCGCTCACTACGCTACGCATAGCCGAGCGAGCAACTGTAAAACTGAGCTTAGCACACCCGGTAGCCGCTGGACCGTTCACGTAGTATGCAAGGGCTGCGATCGCGGGGCAGAAGCGAGAGAAGGGACCGGGACTCACTCAAAAAAATATTCAGAGCAAGCCGATTTGACCACTCCATCCCACCAACCAGAAAAAAGAGTCCACCTTCTTTGGTCTATTCCCTGCGACAACGACCCCAGGATAGATTGGTTGATTACTGAATACACTACGTATTCCATAAAAAGAGTCATCTCCTGCTCTTGCTTTCTACTCTGCCAATTTACACGGCTCTCCTGTATTTCTCTCCCCCTCCCGCCTTTCCATCCCCCTACCCCTCCAACCACCAAGTGAGTCAGAGGTTCGATAGACCTGCCATAAAGTCGAGTCTAGATCCCTTCTGACTACTCGTTTCTCCATCTTGTCCTCGACTTCTCACTCGCCAATTCACTCATTCAGTTTCTCTTAGACTCCTCGAAAATACACATCCGGACAGCATGGAAGGACTGAAGCAGACTTTCAAGCGGGCCAAGGCCGAGAACAGGGTACGTCACGCAGAGCCGTCACTGGCGCCCCATCTTTTCGACCACCCTTCCGTTGCTGGCATTATGTGCTCGTGGTATACACTCAATTGAATTCATGGAATATCCGGCTAATCATCTGCTTCATAGTCGGCCTTGGTGACCTATGTCACGGCGGGTTACCCCAAGCCCGAGGACACACCGAACATCATGATGGCAATGCAAAAGGGTGGTGCTGGTATGAACTATCCCCTCTCAAAGTTCTGGTGTGTTGAGCCATGCTAACATGACTCCTTGCAGATGTCATTGAGCTCGGTGTTCCCTTCACAGACCCCATTGCCGACGGCCCTACGATCCAGACCGCCAACACTGTCGCTTTGCAGAATGGAGTGACTGTCGGCAACGTATTACAGATGGTTCGCGATGCCAGGAAACAAGGATGTACCGTCCCCGTCTTGCTGATGGGTTACTATAACCCGCTGCTGTCGTACGGCGAGGAGGCTCTGCTCAATGACTGCAAGGAGGCTGGCGTGAACGGTTTCATCATCTGCGATCTGCCCCCCGAGGAGGCCATCTCCTTCCGCAAGTTCTGCAGCAGCGGTGGCCTCAGCTACGTTCCTCTGATTGCCCCCGCCACCAGCGACGCCCGCATGAAGCTTCTTTGCGCCCTGGCCGACAGCTTCATTTACGTCGTCTCCCGACAGGGTGTTACCGGTGCCTCGGGATCGCTCAACGCGGGTCTCCCTGCCCTCGTCGCCAGAGTCAAGTCGTACAGCAACGGCAAGCCCGCCGCCGTCGGTTTCGGTGTCTCCACCCGGGACCACTTCAGAAGTGTGGCCGAGGTCGCTGATGGTGTCGTCATTGGCTCGCAAATTGTGAGCACCCTGCAAAAGGCCGAGGCCGGCACCGGCCCCAAGGCTGTTGAGGAGTACTGCGCATACGTTTGCGGCCGCTCCACTTCCGACGGTGAGGAGCAGACGCGCGAGGTTGGCATCGTCGAGGCCATCAACGGTGCCAAGGAGCCCCAAGCAGCGCCCACTGTCAACGGTGTCATCACTGAGCATGAAGACGCCGACCTGGTCGCCAAGCTCGGTGCTCTGCACGGAAGCATCCCCGACCGCTTCGGTGAGTTTGGTGGTCAGTATGTGCCCGAGTCCCTGATGGACTGCCTGTCCCAGCTCGAGGAGGGCTTCAACGCCATTAAGGACGATCCCAAGTTCTGGGAGGAGTACCGCTCATACTACCCTTGGATTGGACGACCAGGACACCTGCAGCTCGCCGAGCACCTGACCGAGTATGCCGGAGGTGCCAACATCTGGTTGAAGCGTGAGGATCTGAACCACACTGGATCGCACAAGATTAACAATGCCCTGGGACAAATCCTCCTCGCCCGAAGACTTGGCAAGACCAAGATCATTGCCGAGACCGGTGCCGGACAGCATGGTGTTGCCACTGCCACTGTCTGCGCCAAGTTCGGTATGGAGTGCACCGTCTACATGGGAGCCGAGGATGTCCGTCGCCAGGCCCTCAACGTCTTCCGCATGCGCCTGCTGGGTGCCAAGGTCGTCGCGGTCGAGGCCGGCTCCAAGACTCTGCGCGACGCTGTCAACGAAGCCCTCCGCGCCTGGGTTGTCGATCTCGACGACACCCACTACATCATTGGATCTGCTATCGGTCCCCACCCCTTCCCTACCATCGTCCGAACCTTCCAGTCGGTCATCGGAAACGAGACCAAGGAGCAGATGATGGCCAAGCGGGGCAAGCTGCCCGACGCCGTCGTGGCTTGCGTCGGTGGCGGTTCCAACGCCGTGGGTATGTTCTACCCCTTCAGCAACGATCCCAGCGTGAAGCTCTTGGGTGTCGAGGCCGGAGGTGATGGTGTCGATACGGCGAGACACAGCGCTACGCTGTCGGGCGGCACCAAGGGTGTGCTGCACGGTGTGCGCACCTACGTCCTGCAGAACGAGCACGGCCAGATCTCCGACACACACTCAGTCTCTGCCGGTCTCGACTACCCCGGTGTCGGCCCAGAGCTGGCTTCCTGGAAAGACAGCGACCGCGCCAAGTACATTGCTGCCACGGATGCCGAGGCGTTCATTGGTTTCAAGCTGATGTCTCAGCTCGAGGGTATCATTCCTGCTCTCGAGAGTGCTCACGGTATCTACGGCGCCATTGAGCTTGCAAAGACCATGAAGAAGGGCGACGACATTGTCATCTGCCTGAGCGGACGTGGTGACAAGGATGTACAGAGTGTGGCCGACGAGCTGCCCATAATTGGTCCCAAGATTGGCTGGGACCTGCGCTTCTAAGAGCATAATACCCTGGAGTCACATAATGTTTTTTGTTCGGAGTTGGCGGGAAAATGTTGTCTCGTTTTGAAGTCGGGCTCTTTTTTTTTTCTTTTTGAACAGCCATCTCTGTAGTAGAATGATACACAGCATAGATCGATCTATAAGGATACAGAATTGAAACTGGCATTGATATACTTTTTTCTTGATACATGGTTCCCATGCCGGCTACTGACTTGGGGTTTCTATGTTTATCCATGCCCGACGTTGCGATTGCACGGTAGTCTTTTGTACAGTGAATAGTTTTGGTGATACAGATCACACCGTGTCTGATAGCGATGTTACATGTCGGGGATGAGGTTCGAAGGTGCGCATGAAAAGGGTCCTCTCGGGCTCGCGGCCATGTTGGCCCTCGCGCTCCTGAAGAGCACCTATTGCGGTGTATTTCTCGCCTCGGTGGCTTTGCCGACGGGCTCCTCGGCCATGAACTTCTCCTCGGCGACCTCCTCCCCGATGACGAACTCGTCACCCCGCTCCAGCATGGCGTCAATCTCGGCCACCTCCTCCGGGCTGGGGGCGGCCCCGGCGTCCTCGAGCAGGGCGTCGGCGCCCTTGGGGGGCAGGCCCAGGGCCTCGCGCTCCCTCGCCCACTTCTCCTGGACGGGGGCGCTCTGCATGACCTTCCAGCGCAGCCTCCAGCCGGCGGGGCCGAGCTCCTTGATGCGGCGCTGCTTGGTGCCGAGCAGGTACTCGTCGATGCCGCCGAGGCGGTCGACGGTCTTGAGGACGTGGGCGGTCAGGCGGGTGCGGATGAACATGTTGAGGCTCGGGGACCAGAGGCGCTTGGTGTGGCGGTTCGGCCGCCACGACGTGGGCTGCTTGATGTTGTGCGGCTGCGACACCGTGTTGCCGAACCGGATCTTGGACGTGCCGTACAGGCCCGAGTTGCGCTGCTTGTACCACCGGAACGGCCCGTAGGGGTAGTCGGGCACCTTCTCAAAGGGCACCTTGAGGTGCGTGGGCGTCTGGCGCGAGGCCGCCGCCGTCGTGCTGAACGATGCGCGGGATGCTACTGGTGTGGAGGACGAAGACTGGACGAGCAGACACCGCGTCGCCGGTGCTGCCATTGGCCTGAGAGCGGCCATGGCTGTGTGCTTTTCCTTGGAGGAAGTTGTCTAAAGACGCCAGGCAGTCGGCCTTTCTAGCCCTCCGGATGTCGATCGCTGGTGTCCTTGGCTACTTCGTGGTGTTTGAGGCGCCCTTCCGTCGGTGAGCAGCGCAATTGGCTTCGAATGAGCGGGTGGTGAGCTGGCAATGGGATCCTGACGCTCCGACTAGAGCTCGACTTGAAGCTTTCACGAAGATTTCCCTCTGGTCGCGCTTCATTGGTCTGCAATGGAAATTTCGACCGGGGTTTTCCCGCTAGGCTGATCTGGGGTGTCAGTACAGGGGGTCAATCAATCACTGTGGGACGGCTCAGTGCTGCTGCTGCTGCTGCTAAGGTACAACACTCCATTAACCATCTCCCATCATTCAGTCCGCCAGACTCTAAACACGCTGTCAAACAATTGGCTGTTCGCTTATTTTTGCTAATATTGAAGCTCTCAAGATCGATCGGCGATCTTTCCCTTGGAATCTTTTGAAAACTCTCTTCTTTCTCGGCAGCTCGACGCCTTGATCTGTTCTCTACGTGCGCTACTAGCTAGATGGTCATCCCAAAGTGATCGCGTACTGGCACCGGATTCATAAACAGGACAACAACAAACCACTTGGTTGACAAGAAACAAAACCAGCACGGAGACAGACCACGTAGCTGCTCATAATGCTGCCGCCCGTGGACGCCTCTGTACTTGCGGCCAATCCCGACTTCGCGCAACTGTACAATACACTTACAACCAATGTCCTCAACCCGGACGGTTCCACCAAGAATGACCCTGGTGCTCAGCAACGGGAGGTCGTTCGTGAAGTGAGCTCTTCTTAATTCTTCTTTTCTCTTTTTTTTCTTCCCCGATTCTGTATTCCGGTTACATTACCCCTGTGCTCTTCTGAAATCATCACGGATCACCTTCTCGGCTGGTCACAAACTTACATGAATATAGGAACTAAAAGAGTACCGCTTCAAAGCAACCAAGAAGGATCTCCTCAGGAATGCTATATCCACAGTACCGCCGCCATCCTCTCGGGCTCCGGCCAGGCAGCATGCGCGAAGCAAGTCGCTGAGGGTGGTGTCTCAAGAATCGGCACCGTTGCCCCCGGAGCTCTTGGATCTGCTTCTTGTCTTGCCGCCCTTTCTTGAACGAGGCCAGGACATGTCTCCTAAGGAACTGGAATTGCTCCTGTCCAGTCCACCACTCTCAGAGTTCCCAACTCTGCTGCCTCAATTCACGCGCATCATATCATCGCATCTGACGACACAAGCACGCAGTCTTGCTCGCGTTATGCATCCGTCGACCAATCCTTCCTTCATACACCGTGCCATACCGCACATTCTACCGACGACACAAGCGCTGATATCGTCGCTCTCTACCGACCGGGCTGCTCTCACTTCCAACCGACTCACTGCTACTTCAAGTGTGGTGGATCATTTGAGCCAGCAGAGCGAGGCACTGCTCCTCCTCCTCCGCGCCCTAGAGGTCAAGCATGGCATCATGGCACAGTCCAGCACATTGAGGGCTTCAGACGCGAGCCTGGGAGCCCGGTCCAAGGCTGCCGCTCTTGACCTGCAACTTTGGGAGACACGAGCCATGGTGTACCCGCCAGAGTCGCAGGCTGCATTACAAAACTATCGCCTCCACCTGCGTGACGCTCAGATGCAGATTTCTAATAAACTGAGGACGCGAGAGCAGGAGCTTGGCGAGTACGGCGTCTCCATCAGCACCGAAGAAGGAGGTCTCGGGACAGCCAAGGCAGACCCAGCGAGGGAGGCCAAGTTTCGCGAAATGGGCCGCGTCTGGCTGGGGATGGAGAAGAGGCTGAAGGAGATCGACGGCGACCTCAAGCGCCTCGACAAGAGCTAAAGACGAATAGTCTCTTAGCATCCTCCGAACCCGCTCCGAACCCGGGAGCTCCCGATTAAAGTCAATTGCAATGGCCATGGATTTTGGCTGTTTTTGCTACATTCAATAGTCGCGTCTTGGGCACCTCGGTATTGTTTACTTCAACCGCGGAAGCTTAAACCAAGAGGAGTGGTAATTGGTTGGTATAAGTAGATGCCCGCATCTTGATGACGCAATGCCTCCAGCATAAAACTTGGTGGGATATATACCACGCCTATGGCAGCACAGGACTGAGCAGTTGCGTAAGCGGTTCACAAGAATAACATTATAATCAGAATCGACTCTCCTCAAAGATATAATCTAGGGACTTTTTTCCTTCCACCCAAGAACAACATCTCGCAATCTAGGTCATACATTCAAAATGTCTGCGGGCAACAAGGACCGTCAGGAAGCTCGTGAACACCTCTTCAACGAGGGCTTGCAAATCCGGAAAGAAGTTACGGGCGCCGAACACGTGCAGCGCTCGTGGGACAATGTCTCCGACTTTTCGAAGCCCATGCAGGAGCTCGCCACCGAGGCCGGATGGGGTCTGATCTGGGGACGGGAAGGTGGCCTGGACCGGCGAACACGATCTCTCCTCAACCTGGCCATGCTGACGGCCCTCGGCAAGAGCAACGAGCTCGGCGTGCACGTCAGAGGAGCCTTCAATAACGGCTGCACCGAAAAGGAGATCCAAGAGACGCTCCTGCAGGCCAGCATCTATGCGGGCTTGCCCACCGGGCTGGAGGCGTTTAGGGTTGCGCAAAAGGTTGTCGACGAGGAGAGGGTCAAGCCGTCGAAGGAGAAGAATCCGGGAAATGCCGAATTGAAGGAGATGGGCATTGCTAGCTAGATATAGCCATGTTCCAGCTACAGAGAGCTTCAATACTAATGTCGACTACGACGAATATACCGCCTCGTCCTTGTGCCGAGTGGAAATGCCATGGGGTCTTACTTTGAGGCCTCAGAGCTCACCAATGACGTTCTGCTGTTGCTGACCATCCATGACCGGCACAGATTCGTCTTGACTGCTCTCGTCCTCGTCCTCAATGACCGAGACGACGAAGAAATCCTCCACAACGACCTTGCCCAGCTTGATCTTCTCAATGATCTCGGGCCTGCACGTGTTGGGCTTGAGCACGTTGCACCTGGGCGCGGGCCGCTCGGGCGGGATGTTCTTGACGTTCCACGTGCTGCTGGGCCCGACAGTCACAAAATCGTCGGTCACGAGGACCAGGCCCGTGGCGACGTCGAGGTTGAACATGGCGCGGTTGAAGATGGCCAGGGCGGCGGCGGGCTGGTAGCTGGGGACCTCGTGGCCGGCCTGGAAGACGCGGGAGAAGCTAAAGTTGCCGAGCTGGCGCGTGAAGCCGCTCACGCCGTCGAGCCCGGCCAGCAGCGGCGCGTAGCCCGCCGCGGCAAAGTCGGACTGCCGGCTGTACGGGATGGCGAGCGAGCTCATCTCGCCGCCCAGCCAGTTGCAGGCGTAGTCGCGGTCGCCGTACATCATGTGGACCTGTGCGAGTGGTTATCTTGTCAGCGGTCTGGTTTTCGATCGCTGCTCGTGTTCATTTTACCTTGACCCCTGTATCCAGTAGATACCCGGCCGCTTCCAGGAACCCGCCGTGGATTATGTCGAAACTGGCCTGGAATCCGTCCGAGACAGCGGTCGAGTGCTCGCTGTAGTTTACGGGGACGCCCAGGGCGGACAAGACGGACTCTTGAGTGAGGTAGCCGTACACTGGGCAAGTCAGTTCATGTTGGATTGCATATTCCACAGGACAAAACTCACTGTGAGGCGCCGGGAACGGGTCCTCGGCCGGGTGGCCAATGTCGTACCACCCGTGGTCGCTGTGCCTGTACGAGTCGACGGCCGGGAACGAGCACGAGTCGACCACTTTGGTACATATCTCGCGCCAGTCGGCGCCTTCAGTGGTGCGAGGCTTGACTCCGTCTCGTTCCTTGAGTGCGTCTTGGCAGTCCAAGAGTTGTTCGCGGCAGCCGCCCGGGCGTGTCCAGTTTGTCATGTAACCTTGATAGGTGGACTCGTTGAAGGCCTGGATACCATACGTCTGGTTTTGGGGTTTCATGCGTCAGTGGTGAATCAGATTGTCTCTGGCGAACTCGTCGCTCATGTTTGAAACTCTGCCGACTCACATTATTGTAAGGAAACTTGATGTACGCCTCTCCCTGTATCGCCATGTCGAGCAGGCCATTGACAATGCCCAGCGTGTCCAGGTGGATATACTGGGCGCCCTCCTCGGTCGAGCTCCCGTTGGCAATCTTCTCGTTCTGCTGCTGGAAGAAGCGAAAGATGCCCGGCCCGTAGTGGCCGCCGTAGCTCTCGGCCCAGAGGCTGACGCGGTCGTCGCCGGGCCTGTATCCGGGGAACTCGAAGAACCAGGCCTGAGCAAAGTGCCAGAGCGCGTGCGCCGCAAAGGCCGTCGTGTTGGCCGTCTTGGTCACGTCGCCGCTGCCAAAGGTGCCCAAGCGGTGCGTCAGGTTGGACTCGGGCACGTGGCCGTCGGAGAAGTTGGCCTTGGAGGGCGCGAACCCGGCCTCTTCGCCGCCAAACAGGACCAGGTCCAGAGTCCCGTTGGTGAGCACATCGTACGAGAAGCCGACTTGGGCGGGCTGGTCGAGATACAGCATGTTGACCTCGTTGTTCCAGCTGTATGGGTTCAGGTATGTGCTCTTGGAGTCGGGAGTGACAAAGCAGGGTCCGTTTTCTTCGAGCAGCCTAGGACGGTTCAGTATGATGATAAGTTCTTCTCACACCAAGTCGCTACTTTGCATTCCGAAAGACGGCCAAAGAGAACACTTTGCTTACCCCATCATGGATGAGCCTCCTGGTCCGCCATTGAGCCAAATCGCCAGAGGAGCATTCTGTGGATCTTTCCTGGCTTCGAAGAACCAGAAGAAGCTTGTCGCGGACAGTCAGCAAGGTGGGTCATCGGTTGCACTCATTGCTTCATCTTACGTGTTGATCGGATAGTCCTGCACCTCGCCGGTGTCTTCGTTCAGCAGACCAGGAGGTAGGTGCACATATCCAGAATAGGACTTGACACCAGGAGTCGTCTCACAGATGCCAGGCTACCATGAGAGAGAAGAGTTCGAGTCAGCTTGATTGCGATTGGAACGTTTTTCATGAGCCCGAGATTTCCACTTACCTCTTTGTAAGAAATGGTCACGTTTTCATGAAACTTGGACTTGAGCAGCGTGATCCCCTCGGGCTTGGGAGGGAATTGCGCTGCAGCCAGGCCCAGCAGGGCAGCACCCAAGACCAATTGCCTCGGTGTCATGGCAGTTGAGATGAACTCAAGTCCAGAATGGTGATTCGATTGATCGTGATGAAAAAGAAGACCACTCAGTGGCAGTTCTATACTGATTTCGTGGCTTGTAGGTGTAAGAAGCCAAGACCACAACCACAACCTCTGGATCGTCCAAAGGAGCTGGTCTACGTTTATGTAGGTGCCTGTTGGTCGGAATGAAACCATACCAGTCCTAGAGACGGAGACCTGCTTGATTCGCTGCTGCTTACTGCGGGGATAAAGGAAGGCAAGTACTCCGTACAGGGGTTGTCGGTCACGTCTATCCGCACCGGATCTACTCCGAATCCCGTCAACATGGATTCGGCATAACGGTGTTGGACGGGGCTAGGTGGGTGTCATATTTATCTCACCCTGAATTCTTTCAAATCCAACGGTCGATCTATTCAAGGTTGCACTGATGATATTTACAGCGTTGTCTGAATTGAATATCCATCTGATTATATTGTTGCGTCTATGCGGATACTGGGCTACTGATATCCGCTACTATACTCTGGAAATGTTTGCCCAGAGCCTCTACGACAACGTGGACATCCGGCGGCTCGGGTGTCGCTTCAGACTTGTCTTGAGGGAGAGAATTCAAGTCCCATGTATCTTTGCTGGCGAGGGCACCCGTCTTTCCCCTGGCTTTGATATCCTTCACGTCCTTTCCGTGTCTGGGTGGCCCCGATGGGCTTGCCGGCGTAATGAGCGTCTCATCTAGAAGCCACTGCCATCGCGCATGATACATGCCGGGCCCTGTCATGCTGCCGAGTTTTGGGTCGCCTCTAATGTTTTCCTCCTGCCTCTGTAGGCCCTCGACGATGCTCTGCAGCCGTTTGTTTGACTGATCATCCAGCTTGTTGGTGTATGTGTCGTATGCATCTAGTGCCCGCGCAACCTTCTGCTGTGTTTCCTTGTCCAAAGTAGAGAAGGCCGATCTGAGCTGTTCACTCATCGAGCCCGCGCCAGCCATCCGATCCGAGGGCTGCTTCGAATCATCCTTCTCTTGAGCGTCCGGAGTCTTCTGTCGGAAAGATTCCAAAACATTATCCTTGAGCCAGGCAAAGAAGCTGTCCCGAACTTCGGGGCATCCCTTGGCAAAATCATGCAGATATTCAAACCACCACTTGCGGTGGCGCCGAAGCAGAAACACATAGTCTTCTATCGATGGAGGAATTATCTTTTTGGACGCGTCCCTCTTTGGCTTGTTGACTTCAATGAGCTCGTCGATGAATCTTTGAGAGTTGGTCACGTATTTTCTCAAGTCGACATTATCGTGAAGTACACGTATGATGGGGTCGAAAGCGGCCACGGCATCTCGGATCAGGGTCGTGACATAATCCGGGCTCTGGCGGCACATAACTTGCGTGATCTTGTCCCTGTCCTGAGCCGAGAGCTGTGCCGAGTAGTATTCCAGCAGCAAGGTGTGTTGTTGCTCAGTCGGTTCGGCAGTACATTTTTTGCCCTGCGACTTCAGTATGGTTGATATGATGGACTCGTTCTGCTGTATGCTCTTTTGCCGTAATGCAGCATGTTCGCTAGGGGGCGCATTCAGGTGCGCATCTATAGCCGGGATGAATCCAGGCTTGTTGAGGTCCTTCTTGTTGCGGATGCCATCAGAGGTCTTTTTGAACTCTCCAGCGTCCCAGCCCAGGACCATGCCGATAATTCTCTGCATCAGGTTCTGGCCGTCGGCGGCGTTCTGTGTGAGGCCGATCCAGTTGGTCAGGCCGCCGATGCTGACCTTGGCCAGGAAGATCCTGACCAGGCCGGAGATCATGGTGGCTGCGTTGCCCACGCGCAGAGTCTGGCAGACGAGGGAGTACGGGATCAACTTGTGCGTGCTCTCGATGAGCTTGAGCATATATTGACCCTCGGGCGACAAGACAAAGATCTTGTGCAGGATGGTGGCGGCGTGGATGAGCACATAATCGACGGCGTCACGCACAGGGGGCGAGTGGCTCTCGAGGTCATCCGACTTGGCCGCGAGCTCAAACATCTCATCGAGGAGCTTTCCGTACACGATCTCGTAGACGACGTGATCCCAGGCATCTTCCAGGCCGCTGGCGGTGCTGTCACCCGAGCGAGCGCCGGGCTCTGCGTCGGCCTTGGTCTCCGTCCTTCTCGGGACGCCGCCGAGCATGCCCCGGGTGATGGACTCATGGAAGGCGGAAGCGGCCGTGGCCAGGGTCTTTCTAGTACCCAGGGCGCCCTTTTCGTAGCTTTCCGACAGGTCAGCCTCGGCGAAGCTCCTCATGATGCCCCTGAACTTGGCACTCCAGAAGGCCGGGTCAAGGTCCTTGATGCCGGGCATGGGCAAGACCAAACGGGTCAGCAGCAACTGCAACAGGGGCGACGAGGACGACCTTTGCTTCTTTCCGTTTGCTGCTGCGCCGCCATCCTGGGTACTGCTGCTGCTGCTGCTGCTGCTGCTGCTGCTGCTGCTGCTGCTGCTGCCGGCAAAGGGGAATCCGTAATTGTCTATGGCGTCTGGATCCCTGAAGCTCTCCACCTCGGCGTACGTCTCGTGGTGGGTGAGGATGTCGAAGAGCGCACGCAGCTGCGGGGCCGACAGCAGCAAGGGGTCCGAGTCGGAGTCGGAGGTCATGTTGTTGACCGCCGCCGACATTGTGCGTAAGAATGAAAAGGAGTGGAAGAATCTAGACAGGTACGTATTAGATATACTTGCTACCCATCTAGATTATTACAATATTATATGTGCTCGTTGGAGATCAGATCCCCCCTTCAACCCAAAGTATAAAGAAATAAGAACATGCTTAAAAAGGGAACCCCCGAAGATCTTTGACCGTTGCCACGATTTAGCGGCCGAAAAGAGCTGAACTGCCCAAGGTTCTCTTAGTGATTGATTAGCTAGCTTAGCCAGGGCGCCGGGCGTTTTGCTCCACCACCATTCAATGATTCACTTACTCACTGTCCCTTCTCTGCTTCGTCTTTTTTTTTTTTTTTTGTAATCGCTTGTCTCTGACGTCATGCGACAAACAACAATTTATTTGGCACCATTGATCAGAGGTACTTGCTTCACTTCTCACAATGACGGACACAATGTAGACCAAGGACAGTATTGTTGACATCATTTACAGCTATTGTAGGTCCCGAAAGATGTTATATATTATCTCAAGTGAATGCCCCTCATCTAGAGCTCGTCGCTAACCAAGTTCACCTCCACTGGAATATGATTGACTGTCTTCTGCCAACAAGGGAATTCACTCGGCCGAGGCACATTGTCATTTCACCCCCTTTTTGACATGATGGAGCAATATCAGTCGAGTTGGCAGTGCCGAAGTGCACACCGATTAACGTCCCACCAAGTTTGTCATGATGCTACATGACCTTGATTGGAGAGGGTGCCAATATATTATCCAACCATTAGAAGATCATCAACATTGGGCCTTGATCAATTTACCAAACAGTTTTCAAATCTCTACGCGCTTTCGAGTCCATGCTGCATTCTGTGTGTGTTTACTTTTCGCCTTCCGGTTTTCTTGTCCGGGCTGGCAAATATACCTTATAATAAAACGCCAAGTGCTTTTTTGACAGCACAGAGACTTGACTACACACAGTGGTCAAGAAAATCTTTGATTTTCTGATGGGGGATACGCCACTACCTACATAGGCTTCAACTTCTGTGATGATTATACAAACTGTGGAATGATCGGTGCTTCTGCAAGCAGCCCCGTAAGAGTGTGGCACCACCTAGAGAATATAATCAATATTGAATGTTGCCGACTTTTTCGGGGCAATGTCTGCTTAGCCACAAGCTAAATAGCACATAAGCAATGAATAAGGTTATTTTACAATATCGTGGCTGGCTGCTATCGCCGAAGTGTTGGTCGACACACAGTTCTTGCATTATAATTAAAGTGCACCATTCCCATCCCATGAATTCATTCCGAAGCCTTGCAGTCACTTCCATCTGGAGACCAAGCTATCCAACTCGAACGTCAAGAACTACAAAAAAAATTGAAATCCTCGTTTTCCCACCTCTATTGGAAAGCCATCCTTGCTTCTTTGGCATATCCGCCGTCATGCAGCTGAGATTTGGAATCGTGGTCCTCCTGCTCATTTGCCTCCTCAGTGTTGCCTCTGCCTTCCCGACTGGTAAGATATCAAGGTCCCCTATAGCACGATGTATCATCACGTTGATTACATAATATTCCTTCAAACACTACTTGACAACAAGTTACTGATAAAACCCTTCTAGGCTTCGGATCCCTTCTGAGCCGCAGATCCGGCCCTCCATTCGTGGCTCCATTCACACCTCCATTCTCGACTGGATCTAAGCTAGCCGAAAGCCCCGACGACTGCAAGCTCGCCCACCGGCTCAACCTCCGGCCCAAGGTGGACTGCCTGTATACCTGGGAGACCTGGCTCAAGGGCCACGAGTTCAACTACGTGATCCGCATCGACCCCTCGGGCCAGAACAGCGTCGGCTGGTGGCAGGGCATCTGGGACAACATCAAGCGCGAGTGCGGCCGCAGGGCCGACTGCACCGTCTGGGACTGGACCTCCCGCCACGACTGCTACGACGGCCCGCGCTGGAACCCCCGCGAGGTCAACGGCACCTGGTACTACGGCGTCGAGGCCACCTACAGGTTCCACAAGCGCGGCTGGGACACCGACGCCTCCACCGCCGACTGCGTCAAGAGGGCCATTGAGAAGGCGAGCTGCGGTATCGAGCTCGACTTTGTCAATGGAACCTGCTACAAGAGGCCGCATTCACCACATCCATGATCTCTGACCAGCCATCTCCGGTACTGTCCTCTCATAAAATGCAGAGGGTTACCTGTTTTCCGATGATCACCAGCAAAGGACAAGAAGGAATGCTTCTGAATAGAATATATGTCATTTCAGTGTATCATTATTTGACCACGCAGTCGACTACTATTGGTATCGTTAAGCACTAAATTATATAATAAAGGTCATTGCCCGCTGTCTATGCAGAGTGGTATCGTTTCGTTCGCACGTCGCGTCCGGCGCAAGGAGAGTTGGTCGCATCTCGTCCGTTCCATCCATCTAGCTGAACTCGCCCATCCGCGGCCCGAAATATTCGCCATCGCCCAGTGACATGAGAGTGCAGGCATCGTCCTCGCATCCCTCGGCCACCACTGTGTTGCCCCACCAGTCGAGGTCGACCTGCAGCCACTGCACCGTGAAGAAGATGATGATGGCGGCAATGGCAATGGCAGAGCTCCATGACGCCGACAGCACAAAGTTGTACTTGGACCAGAAGGCAAGGTAACGCTTCTTCAGGTAGACCCACGACAACCAGGCAATCGGGACAGCCGGCCAGATGTACGACAGGTTGTAGGGCGCCCAAGTAAGCGCACCATAGAAGAGAGCAACCGGGTGGATTTGACGCAGCCACGACTTCCTGGGGTAGCGCTTCTGGACGAAGTAGAAGATGATCGGGACCACGAAACCCAGCGGGAATCCCACGAGAAGTGCCGTGTACAGGCCGCCAGAGCCGAAGACCTTGACCGGGCCGACTGTTCCCCAGAGCACGGAAGCAGTGAAGAAGGTGTTGATACCGGGGCACGTGAATCGGTTGGGCGCATCGACCGTGCAGACGCCGGGAATGTCGTTCATCTGAAAGTTGAGCACTCCAACACAGACAAAAGTCGAGATCAGAGTTCCGATCATCTGGGCCATGAAGGTCTGGCGCGGCGGGATCTTGACGTAGTGGGCCAGCTTCAGATCGTTGGAGAACCATACGGCGTGGGCGCAAGTCACGTATCCGAAACTCTTGAAGAAGTTCATAGCCAAAGCGTTGCCCTGAACCCAGGATCCACCGATGAACTCGGCAAGCACGTTGAGGGTCACTTCGATACCCGTCATTGCCTTGATGATGCCAATGGGAATAACAAATAGCGCGCACAGGGCCAGTCCGTAAAAGACGACGCCAACAGAGGTGTACGTCTCCCAGTTGGCGATTCCAGCACAACCAAAGGCAATGGCGACAACGATGACAAGACTGTACCACCACTCTGGCACCTCGGCGTATCTGGTTGAGCTCATTAGCAAAGACAGTCTTGGGCCGGCAACATGGAGTCAGGTGAAAGCTTACTTGGCCATCAATCGGTTGTGTACATCACTGTACTGTCCAGCTTCGGTATCCTTGTTCTTGCGGAAGCTGTTGAACAGGTTGCGGAAACCCATGGCAATCTCGTATCGGTGGTAGAGGTAGGCGTAGCTGACGGTGGCAGAGTAGATGCTGAAGAAGAACATGTACACTGTGAGGTTTCCGGCGGAAAGGAACGGCGGCGAGTAGTCGGCGTACTTGGCGGCGTCGAACAGCGCGCGGTCGTCGATGGCTCGGGAAACATTGTACAGGCTGCCGGTGTTGTCAAAGACGCGGTTCGAGTTGATGGGGAGGTATCCCGTGTTCCAGACGTTGTTCCACCACAGAGCAGCGATGACGACACAAGCGACACAGGCTCCAATGAACTTGTTCATGGTGGAGAAGAACGGAATCATCAGGGGGTCGGTGGAATCGAAGAGCAAGATGTTCCAGTCAAACGTCGGCCAGGGGTTGACGCCGAGACCGTTGTTGAAGCCCGTAACGTTGGAGAGGTTGGCGTTGTTGGGCGAGATCCAGGACATCCAGGAGAAGATACTCAGGGCGGTAAAGATGTACTGGGGGAACCAGAAGTACACAAACATGGCAGCAAAGGTGATGCCAAAGAACTTGATCCTAGACATGGTGAAGAGCTTGCCGAATGGTGACGGGACCGGGCCGGTCTTGTCATTGTGGAAAGCCGAGTTGAGGGCAATCGTCACCAGACTGGCGGGCCACACACAGTACGAAGGGTACACGAGGAACCGACGAACGATTCCAGCCATGCCGTAGCCGATAAAATTGGTGGCGAGGGCGATCAAGATCTGGTAGGAAAACTGGCCGGCGTAGCTTTGGTTGAAGTAGCTCGGCAAGTACTGCACCCAAATGATGTTGTTGGTATACGGGTCTGGAAAACCAGCTGTCAGCACGGTCTCTCCACGTCTCGACCTTGGGCGCAAGTCTTACAGTTCCAGCTGACGTTGGCCATGATGGTGATCAGCATGTGCTCCTTCTTGCTGAACTTGCCCGGGTTCAGACTGTGGCGGATGCCCCAGAGCGTGAAGCCCACATCAGGCAGGATCTTTTCACAGAATTTACCGATAGGGTAGGCGAGCAACTGGGCGACGTTGGCCTGCACGGTAATGGTCGGTTGACGAATAGTGAACAGCTGGTTGATGAAAGCCAGGAGGACGGCAAAACCAGAACCAATGATCCACTACATGAACAATGAGCACGACGGTACTTCATGCTAATCTACGCGCTTGCTGGGATGGGATATAGACTTACAGCACGGATGGTACCACATGGGATGTTGACATCGTCGTGGTTGTCGACGACGGCTCGCACCTCGGCATAGGGACTGTTGACTGTGATCAAAGAAGCCTCAAGCTTCATCTCCTCAATCAACACGGCATGCTTCTCGGGGTTTTCAAAGATATCATCGTTGCCTATTATTTGATCAGGAACAACGCCCAATTTCGAGCTGTCGGGCCAGACACTTTGGAAAGCTTACCCAAGAAGGCTCTGATCCTCTCAATGATACTGAAGGGGAAGTTGGGGTCCCTCTCGTGTATGGCAAGGACCTTCTCCATCATGGGCCGGACCTCTTCCAGGGTCAGCCTGCCGGCCAGTTCCCTGGCCTCACCGAGATCCTGCTCTGTGACATTGAGATCCCTATGAAGAGATGACGAGCAAGTCAGCGGGTGGGGTTCTCATCATGAATCAGAAGAAGAAAGAGAAGCTTTGAGACATACGTCTCGACCTGAGCGTCGATTGGGAGCTCAACGTCGCTCGACCGGTAACCATCGACATCCTTCTCGTGGATACCCTCGGACGTGTTGATATGCTTTGACTCGATTTCGGTCGACATGGTAGCGGCGACGAGCTCGAGTCGAGTCGAGCAAAAAGACACACAGAGATGTGGGGTGGGAAAGGGTATTCAGGTTCCCTCGAGGGAGAGAGGGCGTGCGATGGAAGCGGGCCGACGTCTAATATGTAGGTAGGCAAGGCGAGACAAGACAGAGGACCGACAGACAGGACGAACGAATCTCGGAACCATGCGTATGGGCAGACGTTATCGTTAGCAGGGGGTCCCCTTGGCCTCCTGCAGCTTGGCCGCGATTATAACTGCAAGGGAAAGGTGAATATAACAGTGGCTATCTCAGGCAGACCAGACCAGACCCCGGACTCGGTTGGACCCCTGCCCGTTTCCCTCCTGGTGGATTCGGCCGTACTAACCAAATCGACGAGCGAGATGATAATGGGGTAGTGTAGATAGGTGCAGCAGAGTGTGTACACCCCACAATACTGTAGATGGCCGACGGCTTCCACACGAGAGGGAGAGCGAGAGGTGGGAGATAGAGAATGTATGTGTGTATGTGAGAGAGGAGGACTTTTGGTAGGGTTGGCGGGCTAGGTATCTAGGTTAGGTGAGGTAGGGAACCAGGGACAGGCAAGGGCAGGCAAAGGCTGGCTGGCTGGCTGGCTGGCTGGTGCTAGAGGAGAGGCACACACATACGGGGTACAAGAGCACACAATCTCTGTCTCTTGTGATAGGTCTCGCCGGCCGACTTAGCTGCTCTCTACCATGCGTTGGAAATGACTGATATGCTCCGGGACCTGGGACTGGGACCTGGACCTGGACCGGATCTGGAAAGGGCCTTTCCAGTTTCCCTGTGTGCATCTCAATAAGGTGTGCAGCTCACCCACTGACTAGATCTGCCCACTCAGTCGAGGAGATTTCTGCTGGGGGCGCGGCTTTTGGGGGGGGGGGGGCGGACCGCCAAGCTACAGGCCACCTTGGGTGCTACGGTATGGCTACAGGGTCTTCCGGGGCCCTGAATGGCCAGGATGTCCAGCGGGAAGAGGTTGCGTCGGCTCTACCCCTAGCTCGCCATTAGCAGGCCTGCAGGACGCTTAGTGGTGAGGGGTGGCACTGGGGGCTCGGCAGTGGCTAGGCAGTGGGTGATACCCAACCGACCTTCCACTTTCAGGATCAAGCGGGCGATTTAGCGGATCTCGGCGCGTCCTTTTGCGCGTCAGGTTTCGAGGTTCGTCGGCTTCAGTGCCTAGACAAGCTTTCGGTGGACCTGGTCTCTTTCTGCTCTGTCTCTACCTTTCTAGTGTCGTGCGGCGTAGCAGAGTAATGGACTGTCGCGTGGCGTATTCACTGTTTGGCCGTTGTGCCGGCTGCTAGCTTTGTGCTTTTATTAGTCTCGTGTCTCCAGGAAGAAGAGCAAGGGGAGAACTAGAACTGGATAATTCGCCAACGGAAACAACCAGGGGCATGATGAAATAGAACTACTGGATGCTCTCTCTCTCTCTTTTTTTCTTCTTCTTTTTTTTTCATATAATTCTCTCTCTCCATCATGCCTGCGGGGGTCAGGGAATCCTTCAGGATCAACCACGGCGGAGGAGGAGAAATGAATGGGCATGGATTTGGGTTGATTGCTGGCGCCACCGCAAGCTCTTGTCAAGCTCGTCTTTTCTTCCGTGATGCGCCTCTTGGCAATTGCTCTGGCCTGCTCGTCTGCGGTCAATTTGATTAAGCACAGCAGCGGCACAGCGTTCAAAATGGCCTCGAGTGCCCCAAAAAGTAACGGGAAACGAAAGAAGAAAGGAGGGAGTCAGATCTTGGCACCGGGTCCATGGTCGGCTGAGACACTCGTAATCTACAATACATTCACAATATGCCTGCCGTGCAGCCAGTAGGTAAGGTCTCTAGTAGGTAGGATCAATGACTGGATGGTCTGACTGGCGGTAAAAGTCTCCAATCAGGACGGGGGGTGCTTGGTATGCTGCTCGTCGAATCATCGAATTCTTATTTTTCTTTTTCCGCACTTTTCATCTTGTCCCTCTTTTTCTCTTGAATTTACCAGAGCCACGGAATAGTCATCCGTGTTCTGATCTCGTACCTGGCCTCCCTACTAACCTAGGTGACTAGTTTTTCAGAAACTGGCTTGACTCGCTGGAGCGGTCCAACGGTCACAAGTCGAGCCAGCTTCTCTGAATGACAAGAGATTCCTGTAACTCGTAGGTGGTGGTAGGTCTAGCATCGGGAAGACACGAGATAATACTCCATAGTAGTACCAATTACTACGGTAAAACGCGATTCGGTTAAGAAGAAAGAGTCAGGATGCACGACCACATGCCAGAATGCACTCCATGCACATTCTCCATATACGATTCCACCAGCCGCAATACGTACTACCTACTTGCTATGTATATCCACCTACGCTTATCTGCCCACTCCCTTTGCCGCTGCTACATACTACAGATTACTACTACTGCTGGTCCCTGGCACTCACAAGGTACTCCACCACGAACCTGGGGACCCCCCGCCGCGCCCGCGCATGTTTTGGATCAGATCACTGCTTGCCCCAAGGTTGCTGGTTGCTGGTTGCTGGTTGCTTTCTGTCCCTCTTACTCCGCAGTCTCTGTACCTAGGTCAGTTCATTCGATCGAGGCTCTCTCTTTGGTCAGTGCCTCGTCGGTGCCGTCCCCCCTCAACCGACGGAGTTCGGTCCAGTTAGTGCGGCATCCTCCTTCAGATGCAACACAACCACATGGCTCGAGCCTCGGCGGGGCTCGGTCTCGTTCTTGTCTCTCCCATCCAGCGGACATGAGGAATCGAGTTATAACAGGGCCCCATTCCGCTGGCCCACACGATGCTGCTGAATCAAGTAATCTCTGGCCGAGAAGGAAACCCGTTTCAAGCAACCTGTGCGTGCGTCGAGGCACAGCAAACATTCGGGGCATCTTGATCTGCGTGCTCGATATTACATTACCTAGGTAGAGAGTAGAGTACTCCTTGTTGGCACTGGCCTGGGCAGACCGTCAGCCCATCACTTGATGATACTCGACGATTCATACAAGCAGTAGCTATGTAAATTACCACATACCTATCCAACGTACTTGTGATTTATGTCAGTATAGAGTCAGACCGCCAAGCTCTGCACATTCTACCTAGGTTAGTATAGTATTCAAGTAGCTAAGCAAAGTAGTCCGCATGTATGCGGGCAAGACGGGTGGTCGAGGATCGAGTCGATCTAGTTGACGAGGTATATCATTCGTACGATATGTGATCGACCACCGGCCCACGCCACGCTTCTCCTCACTGCCAAATCGGTTCAGTATACCATGGCACTAAATTCAAGTTCAGAGGGAACCCCGGCCAGAGATCAGGGACTGGCAGCTGTCTGCTGTGTGACAAATTGTCGAAAACTCAATTCTTCCTTCTTCCCTTTCCATCCCCTTAGTAACCGTTTACGGGTATGTATGCACTATGTGCTGTACCAAACAGGCCTGCTGAGTACTCTGACGCCTGGTCAGGAAGCAATGTCGCAAACAAGCGACACGATCTCGTTGGTTGACGTGCTTCGCTTAGGGCAGTCGTCTCTCTCGATCTCTTTACCTTTTCTTCTTCTTCGCTTCTCTCTTCTCTTCGTAGTCTGTACATCGTACGTACATAGCTGGTAGCTGGTGAAGCCCACACGAATACTCAAGGTAACGCAGGGCTAGTCACCCCTCCTGCTTTTCCCGCCGGCCACGTCAAAATCTCAAATCTGCAAAGGCTTGCTTTCGCCTAGGCAAGCACAGACTAGACTGTTCTACGACATACAGACTACTTCGTGCAGCATTTAACACCTCCAAAGCTCTCGACGCTGCATATCCTACATAGGCCGTTATTATACCATATACCATACGGCTACGAATGTGCGGCCAATGCAAGCTACGCTCTGATACCAACCTGCCTTCCATCCTCGCCCACCCTTTCACAAGTTCTAGAAGCACGCTGCGACAGATCAGCGTCCTGAGGAGGGGTGCCCGCCGATGGATGCTGATTGGCCCGAGAACGCTGTCGAGTCGTACTCTGCAACGGTCAGCTCTGCTCTGAATCAGGCAGGTGGCGGTGATGCTTTCAGTATTCACGATAGCAAACGAAACTCTTTGGCCTTGCTGTGCCCCAGAAACGCCACTGTGGGCAGGCCGAGCGCAGTTTCGGCTGGCGACGAGTGAGTTGATAAGGAGTTGATTGGCCGACGAAACCCGTCCGACACTCCACGACAACCTGAGCGAGCACATGAGCAATCGAGATGATAGTACGCAGTAGGTAGCATTAGCAGCGAGGCTGGCTGGAATAAGAGGTAGACCTTGTCCTCACCGCATCAGAGAGGCACAGCAAGAGATCCTTTCCTTCTCCACGTTACCATGACTCTCTAACCATCTGCTCACTTTTGGGGAGATCGATCAATGATCTGCATACGTGCCGCCTTCCCGCCTGAGCTTCTCGAAGCACATCATGCGCAAACAAAGTTTAGTGGCATCTATCTCTCTATCTCACTGCATTCTGCAGCAGACCACCACCGCTTCGTATAGGGCTCTCGTTTCTTTCTCCCCCGCCCGTATTGACTTGCTGCTGACCTACCAGCTTGCCATGCCTCCTGGCTTGTCATGCTTGCCAAGTTTTCCCCCCGGAAGCCAAATATTGGCCGTGATGTTCTTCTTCTGTCTCGGCGTGCTATCCAAGTCGCCACATACTTACCCCTCCCTGCCGGATACGGCCAGGCTGCCTATTATTGGTGCATAGATGTGATCCTGCGGCGCCGAGGTCATGCGGCGGACCTTTTGGACCCCATTGTCACGGTGGTGCTTAACCTATGTTCGATCAGCCACATTCTTTAATCGACTTTGCTAGTCGTGTACTGCGTTGGACAGAAGAACTTTGCGGCATCCCACAATGTACGGGCGCGATTCTTGACCGCAAGGGAGGCCGTACGAGTTGCAGGAGGCTTCCCATATCGCCTTGACGCCAGGCAAAGTGCGAGTCGAGGACTGCCAATGTATGGCCCCTGATTTCCGGGTGTGACTGTGACTGTATTCTGCGAAAAGAGATATCATTGATATTACCCTACTAAACATTTGTAATCGAAAGCTATGGCAGCCTGGCTTACTTGTTACGAGGCAAGCATCATTTCGACGTTGGTACTATGCCTGTCACCTGCTGTCACTGAGTATGTTTGCTTTGTCTCCCTGTGTAAATGAATAGGCTGTACTTTGTATGCGGACGTATAGTGCCATCGCAACCAATGAACAGGCCCGCTTTCTGTATCAAGCTTGGGATAGCTTCATCAATAGCTTTATCGAATCCTCCTTTCCGGGGCCAGATTGGATCGGAACAGGGGCGATTGCGTGTAGTTCGTGTGACTGCTTGCAACGGCCTGCCGGCACGGGATTCACCCAGGTCACCACCTTGCAACTACGCGAGGCTGGGATAAGCGGCGCTGAAAACTTTGTCTCTGTCGTAGATACGCTTGAGATCCTTCAGCCGCTGAGCTGTCTTATCGCCGTACAGGCGACAAGTATCAGCCTCCTCATTCGTCGTCCAGCTAATGTAGGTTCGTGGCAATGAGATCCCCGATTGCACGATGCGCTGCGAGATTTCGTCAACCCACGCCGATACTGCCTCATATTCGTCACTGCAAAAGTCCAAGTCAGTACGTGATCTTCGAGAAATTCAAAATCGCTTACCGAGTCTGGAGGGACCCTTCCTCACCGTCTAGGGCTGCGCTTCCCGCAATACAAAGGATAGTGTGCGGCTCTCGGTTGGGCATACACGAGAAGATCGCGACGGGATCTTGACAGCGTGTCGGATGGGGGTACGTGGCGGCACCGTGACTGCGATGAATAATGACCATGGATGTCTTGCTCGGAACCGGCGTTCCAGCCAGTATCGACGACAACTCCCTGCTCAGTCCGGGCATGGTAACGGTTTGCATCTTTGCCATCATTGGCGCCGCGGTCATTGGTTCCATCGAGGTCATTAAAGCGAATGGAGATGCTGGTCTCATATTGTTAGAATGTGTACAACGTATCAAGTATGAAAATTGAGGAATGAATGGGAAATGAAATCCATCCCAACATGAGATAAACAGAACCACGAATCAATATGAACGAACTACTTTACAAAGGCAACTTGGAAGTTGGACTCACTTTCTTGAACTGTGTTCAATGAAACCGTACCCAGTTCCTCGCACCCTCTGAGCGCTTCTCGAGCTCGCTGTAGTGAATCGTCACCGCGTACCACGTGTCGTTGTGCCCACGAAAATATAATGGCAAATACGGCGCCCAATCCTGGCATCTATCAACGCAGCAAGTTATTCCAAAAGATGTCCGACGAATAGCACATCAATGTCTGCGGCAAGGTTTGGTGTCTTTCAGCATTACTTACCTGGCCCATACTACAATCACCACTGAATTCATCGGGGGATCCTGTCTCTCCCGTTACCTGCCGTAGTCCACTCATTACCTGACCGATCTCGAAAGCTGGAAAGAGTATCATTCCGCCTGGGTAAGGCGGTCGCTCATAGACTCTGACGCGCATGCTGACGATAACACCAAAGTTTCCAGTGCCTGCTCCCCGGAGAGTCCACAAAAGATGCGGGTCAGAGTCTGTATCGACCAAGTTTCCTGTTGCGTCGACGAGGGTCGCGCCCAAGATCTGGTCGACACCAAGCCCGGAAGGTCCGGCGAGCACACCGTAGCCACCTCCCGTAGCCCAGCCGACGTAGCCGACGGTGTCGCAGTATTCCCGTCGGAGTGGCGAGGCCGTGTTGATCAAGAAAATCGATGAGATTTCCGCCCGACACCTCTCCCCCTATTGTTGCCGATTGTCGGTCGGACGAGAGACTGATGGAATCCAGGCCGCGAACATCCAGTATCAAGCCGTCTTGCATGGTCGATCGGTTACACGCATCGTGACCACCGGAGCGCACAACAAAGAGCATTCGTCTTGCGGTCTGTTGCCCGTCTTGGTGCCGCCCAGAGCAGAAGTGGACCACCCTCTGTACGGCCGAGACAGACAGGCAGCGAGCTATCGCGAGTGGTTCTGCCTTGTTGTTCAAGTTCCAGACTCTACTGATGGATGCAAAATGCGGCGATGATCTTGTGTACAGTAATATATCATTATGCTCCTGTGCCAGTGACAGCAGTTCTGGTGGTGCCTCTTCCACCTCGCTTGTTATCGAAGCCGGAGGATGAGCGAGCCGATATTTGTAAGGGGCGTCTAGAACCACTGTACAACTTTTGCTCATACTCGAAAGAACGACGTGAATCCAATTGTTCCGGATCGATGGGTTCCAGTGCCTTTATAAAACGGGGGATCCAGCTAGAGCTGTTCATGTGTCTGACCAAGTAAGCAGTACTCAAACACTATGATCTTTTCTCATATAGTTTTCCCTAGCGACCGTAGTTTATACCATAATGGCTACAAGATTGGCAGCATTGCCACATTGAGCTACTCTAAAAGTCAGACAGGATGCACCAGACAAGAGTCCGTCGCGTGAGACGAGGAGAAGCCATATCCACACCATACATTAGACATGTCGTAATGGACTGCACAGTCAGCGTCGCTCGAGCTTCTAGGTTAGTGTCGTAAGCTCTAACGTCGACAAGTCTTTCCGAGTTCCAACGGCGGTAGAGGCCACTAGCATTCGTGAATAGTCTNTGTCGTAAGCTCTAACGTCGACAAGTCTTTCCGAGTTCCAACGGCGGTAGAGGCCACTAGCATTCGTGAATAGTCTGACGCTTTGACTTATGCTTAATGAGACGTCGATCCTACGTGTGTATTCAAAGTGATATACCTCGCCGGGTCGAGTCACTACGTAGTTCTGCTTGGTCTGTGCATTCTGGTATATAACGGATTCACATCGCGACGATCCCACTCGACGCTTCTGTGTCGGCTTGCACCTCCCCATCATTTGTAGTTCCTTACGCAAACTCAATGGTAACAGTATACCTTCAGACGCAACACGCAGCAACACGCAGCAACACATATATCCGGGATCAAACGTGCCAACAAATGTTTCAAATTACTTCACATTCAGGGTGGCCTAATATTTCATTAGGTACCTATATACGACAAATATTCCAGTCTAGCCTTATTAACCACTTTTAAAACAGGACATGGTAGAGCCGCTTCCAAGCAGGCTGAGCGGCCAGTTCACGTCTGTAGGCGTTGATCTCCTCCCAGTCCACCTCACGACGACCGGTGTCGACATCCATCTGGCTGGTCTTGAGCCAACCTTCACGCTTCCAGATGTAGCCGACGATCCAGAAGAAGAGGACGACGGGAGCAGCAAGGTACGACTCAAAGAAGGCCTGGGCGTCGAGGGGCTCGATGGCAACATAGAACTGGGCAATGAGCACAAGAACGATGAGGACGAGACCGAGCCAAGAACCGTAGACGCCTCCAATGGCCTGGAAGGGAATCTCGTCCAGAGTGTGGCCGTTGTACTTCCAGGCGGAACGGAAGCGAATGTGGGCCACGCAGATGGAGCCCCAGGTGAACAGAGCGGCCAAACCAGACAGCGCCTGGAGCCAGGTGAAGACGACGGTACCGCTGGCACTCAGGTTGACGTAGGCCAGGCAACCAAAGATCAGGACAGCGCTGACGGAGAACAGAGGTCTTCCGGACTTGTCAACGTAGGTGAAGATCTTGGGGGCGTATCCCTGCTGGGCCAAGGCCGTCAAGGTACGGCTGCCACCATAGACGGCCGAGACACCGATGGACAGGACGGAAACCAGAATGACGACGTTCATGAAGCTGTCAAAGCCAACCAGACCGGCATATTTACCGACCAGGACGAAAGGAGAAGCAGCGACGTCGATGTAATCGCCGGAGCCGAGCAGGTTGGGGTCGTCGTAGGGAATCAGCAAGCCAACGAACATGAGTCCCAGGACGTAGAAGCTGGAAAGTAAAGTAAGTCAACAATATTCCGATTTCATGAGCACTTGTCTAGTTCTTACAGTGTGATTCGCCAGAAGACCTGCTTGATGGCGCCGGGCAGTGCCTTGACCGGGTTGGAGGACTCGGCAGCTGCGAGACCAACGAGTTCCGTACCACTGAAAGCAAAAGCGGCCTAGGCGATGGTGAGCTCCTTGACTATATTTGAGAACTGAGCTGCGGAAAGAAGACTTACGGTGACGAAGACGGAGCAGAAACCAAGGAATCCGTTGTTGAAGGCACCGGGATCGTACCAGAGCCGAGCACCGTAGTAATCACCGTAACGACCGTCGGAAGGACCACCTCCTAGGACCATGACGAATGCGAGAATGATGAAGACGACGGTGGCCGACAGCTTGATAATAGCCGACCAGAATTCTTCCTCGGCGTAACCCAGGGTACCAAACAGGTTGGTGATGAGGATCAAGACAAAGAACACGGTGATCCAGACACCGACACTGATCTTTCCCTCTGTGTCCCAGTATCCAATGGTCAAACCACAGACGGTCAATTCAAGCGGTAATACGACAGCCCCTACAGACCTCGGGTCAGCAATCACAAGCAAATTGTCCACCTCGAGACGATCGCCACTTACATTGCATCACGTAATTCCATCCCATGGCAAACCCCCAGCTGGGATCGATGAAGCGGACAGCATATGTGTAGAAACCACCAGAGACCTATTGCAGGTGTAAGCGATGAGACCTGGGAATGAAGGGGAGGGATCATTTCAAATTGCGGGATGAAAACATGCCCGACAATTCTTGAAAGGTTTCAATGGGCGACTTACAGGGTACATGACAGCAAGTTCACCGAGAGCATAGACTAGAGTCGAATGTATGAGTCAATGTCGCAGGGAGGATTAATGTGTCGAGCAAGACTCACCGACGTTGAACATCATGATACCGATAATCAAGAAGTCAATCAAGAGAGAGCCAGGTCCACCTTTGGAGAGAGCACCACCGGAACCGACGAAGAAACCGGCTCCAATAGAGCCTCCGATGGCAATCATGTGAAGATGCCTGGGCTTCATGGAGCGATCCAACTCGACGAGGCCTTTGCCATAGTCTCGCTTCTTGAAAGAGTCGAGATTCAGACCGTTGCGGGTGAACCAGTTATCCGCGCGGACGGCGCCATCCTGATGGCTGTGCTCTTGGGTAGGGGCTGAATAGCCGGGGAGGGCTCCGTCCTTCTCCAAGGAAGAGTTGACATGGCCAGCTTCGTGTGCCATCTTTGCTGCAGCGGAAAGCAGGTCTCGCGATGGATGATGAAGAGAGAGATCAACGGGGGACTGAAGGAAGCAGGCTGGAGCTGACCAGGCGCAGGGCGAGAGGCGGTAATATACGAGCGCGGCTTGTTGGAAGTGTGGGGACTTGTAATAAGACGAGCCGCGCAAGAGGAAGTGCCCAGCCCAGCCAAGAGAGGAAGAGAGCAGGTCGAGAATCGAGAGAGTGACCGGCTCGCCGGTACCTAGCAGGTTAGCAGAGATGGTGGCAGTACATGGGCTGGGGGTTGTGCTGCTGCTGCTGCTGCTGCTGCTGCTGCTGCTTNCTCGCCGGTACCTAGCAGGTTAGCAGAGATGGTGGCAGTACATGGGCTGGGGGTTGTGCTGCTGCTGCTTAGTTCTAACCATACCCCAATGCAGATCACCGATGTCTACATACACTACTTGCCTGCCTGCCTGCCTGCCGGCCTACTACTATGTAACATGCGGTCCCTCTCTTCCAAGACTAGCCCTCGCAGGCCCGAAGGGGGGTGGGGATTGGAATCCCACGTTGGTAGGATCCTGTCGGTTTTTTGCCTTTTTCGTACTCCAGATTTCCTGCCAAAAAAGATGGCTCGAGTCAAGCCACCTGTCGTGACCTATCGAAAGGGGGATCCTTTTGATTCAAAGATCCATCCTGATCTGACATTATCCTCTATGGATATGACAGGGCATTGAGTTCTCTAGTTCTGTTGGGTAAGAAGCCTCTTCTTTACAAGTCTTGTACCGTCCGGGGGTTTTATACAAGCATAAATATGCGTACGTACCTACCCGTATGGGCGGACTAGATGGATAGACTACGTGAAAAGCTTGTGTGGTGATACATGGCTACTACGAGTTGCTGGGCGCCAGACGACGACGACGACGACGACAGCGTGCGTGCGTCGTCGACGGCGTCACACAACTTTTCTTAGCCACGGTTCGACATGGATGAGAGGGTTTTTTTACGAAACGAAAGCTCCAATCTGCAAGCAAGAATCGGCTCGATTGCAACGCGACTTGGGTTCAGCTCGATGCGTTGATTAGACGATGGGGGACTCGACGTATCAGATGCCCTGGCTCTCGATTTCAAAGGCTGTTACCAACAGTAATTGCTTACTGTCATTCAAAAACTTAACGTTTGACCCGAGGCCAGAAAGATCTGGCGTGTGGAGAAGGGATGCTAGTCCTTCCGAGAGGACCCAGAGGAAGAGAGAGAGAGAGAGAGAGAGAGAGAGAGAGAGAGAGAGAGAGAGAGACGAAGCTCGACGAAGCTAGCATTAGTCGCCCAGCTGCTAGACTGTGGGGAGAGGTTTCTTGTGGTCATAACTTAAGATAACGAACCCTGGGTACTCGGTAGGAACCAATTTCGGGAGTGACTAGGGTCCCCTCGAAGTGCTGTATTCTTGGCCGCTTGGCTACCGTTCTTTCTTCGCCTTTTATTTCTCTCGTATATGACCTACATACCGATATCAAATATCGCGCATTGACGTGGGTTGACAATGCCGGCATTCACCAAGACGAGGTTGCGATAGCCAGGCGTGTTGGCTACGGTCATGATCTGACACGGGCAGTATAGTGCTGTAGGGCTGCCTCCGTATGAGAACAGTACATGCACGATACCACTACCACTGATAGAGCAGGGAGGGAGAGGGGAGCGGCGGGACACCCACCCACCCAGTCTGGGGAGAGCCACAGATGGGGCGATCCGCACCCGTCGTAAAGAGCATCAATCGTGACTATCACTTGGCTGTCGGGGGTGAGGGTGCACGGGTCATCAGGAACGTTGCAGCAAGGAAGGATGATAACCAGGCTAAGGGTAATAAGATCTCTTACGACTGCTCGCATTGGCCAGCATCCGTATCACCATAGCCAGTAGGAATCCGGGACCTTGTGGCAGCATTGGCACACGTAATGGAATCAAATAAAGAAAGCGGAGAAGATGCCATGCCATGCCATGCCTTGCCATGCCTGGGCTCCGGTGCTCTGGGGACTCTCTGGGACGGACTCTGGGCTGGGCTCGCTCTGGAGCTGGAGCTGGAGCTGGAGAATAGGGACACAACTGTGCCCGCAAATCCCCGAGAACCACTACTGGTTATTACAGTAGTCGGGCATTATAACTTTCATGTACGACGTGTAGGTAACATGCGGCGCTGTGGCATGTGCGCCACTTGTCGCGTGCGAACTCGGCTTTCGCAAAAATTCTCCGTCTGCCAGACGCAACAACGCAGGACCTTGAGACTTTTTGGGCCCCGCACACCGAATAGGCTCGGGACCGGGCTGAAGCGAGACAGTGCTTGTTGCTACTCTACCTACCTCGTACATGGAAGCAGCAGAGGGCAGGAGAAAGCAGAAAGGCCAGCAGACCCGGATGTGTATCTGCTCAGTTCCCCGGTATCCGCCTTCCGGCGGCCCCCGCTTACAGGCGGCTTGAGCCTTGAAATGCCAGGCATCATCATTGCCCAGTGCCAGTGCAGGCAGCCCTCTGCTCCGGTTGGGCTGCATGGTCGGGACGTCCTGCTTGCTTGCTGCTCGCTGATGACTGCAACCACCCACATGCATGGAAGTGCACTGGAACATTGCCCGTAATGGACAATCGACCGACTTGGCCGTCATGGCGAGTTCCTTAGCCTTCGGTCTTACTTGCTAGCCACGGAAACTACGATCAAGTCACGCGTCGTGATTGGGAAGCTGGTGAGCTACCAAGGGAGGCACAGAAGAAGGTCTCGGTCCAAGTGAAAGCAGGGAGCAACCATAGCAGAGCAGTTGGCTCAGCAGCTCGGTCGTCGCAAGAGGCAAAAAGCTTACCATGTCTCACTACTCATCACTGATGGAGCCATTGAGAGAGTCGGCCCGTAAACTCGAATCTTGGTGAGGATCTTTTGGACCGGATCTGTGTAAAAGGGTTGCGCCGAAAGATAAGAAAAGCCCCCCTCGTACGGTTCGAGCAAGTACACCCTCAGCCACAGCCCGGAAGCCGCTGCGCTACCTGCGAACTGCGAACTAGAGCGCACAGGTCTATACTTGCATGATCCAAGAGCTCTGGACTCGAGCGAGCCCGAACATCACAGCCAGACCATAGTCGACGCTACAGCTGATCATATAGCCACTACAGATGCACAGTAGGGCTCCGGCACTTCCCCAGCCAAGTATCCACGGTCGCTTTCTTTCTACGGGCACTTGGAAGCAATGTGGTCGACTCTTTTCCCAGCCTCCAGACACTCGAGTATCACGAAGGAACCACCCAGGCAATCTCGTTAGGAGCCGCGGGTCCTCGGGGCGGAAGAGCTGTCGTATCAGCAGTAGTAGTATTTCCCTCTAGTTTCCCCCTCCCTCCGTGCACATCCGCGTGCGTACTTGACGTCGTTCTGCCCTACGTGTGGAAGAAGATCTACAGTTCCTCATCTGCACGAAATCCTGTCGGACGTAGTACACCACAGTGGCTGTCGGCGCACGAAGTACCTAGCTTCAGCTTCAGCTTCAGCACCCGCCCTGACGGATCCAGGGTGTGCGGAAAGCTCCACTGTTCGCGTGTGCTGCCGCTGCATACGGATACCATACTGCCAGCTATACAATTCGTGTGTAATAATAGCAGTCGTGCATACTACCTTGTACGGAGCAGTAGATAAGTGAGATCATGGAGAGCCAAGAGCTATTTAGGTGGATCAGTACCGTGCTGTGTAGAGTAGAGTACAGAGTAGAGGCTCATCAGCTCATCGTCCTGACCATACAAGTCCTGCTCTCCCCCGTTCTGGCCTCCCCGGTGGAGGCAGCGATTAATTTGCCATGGGCTTGTCTTGTTTCGAAAGTCCAACCGTTATCAGTTGTGGGGACCCTGGACGTAGACGACGCGGCATGGGATGGTGCGCTCGTTGCGTGGAACCTCCGAGATCCAATATGGCCGCCCGGCCCCATCGAGATACTACCACTACACTAGATACGCCCCGGCTAGACTAGATTTCGACCTGAAGATGGGGTACAGCGATGAATTAGGTAATTGTAACCTTCTTTCACGATACCCTTGATCAACTTGCGCACGAATGTGGGTTCTCGTCACGTCAGCTGTGCTGCTAGGCGGCTGGTTGGGCATTGGGCCACTCGCTTCGTCCATCTACTATTACTATTACTGTCGATACTACCTGGTGTAGCCATGCCGGCCATGTAGCTATGCGGCATCGATTTGTCAAGGACACTGCACCCGAGGCATTCGCGACCTCGCCGGCTGCTGCGTGGCGCAAGAGATGCGTCGACTCCGGAACGCCTGCCTATCCCTCGAGCCAGGTGAAGGCCGCCAGAATGTGAGGGAGCGGCCCCAGGATCCTCCAAGCAGCGTCGTTCCGGTCTTCGATGGGCGAGCCACCCGCAGAGTGCGCCGCTGCTTGCTCGCTCAGCCATCTCCTCCATTCGACATCACCTTCGAGCCATTCCTCGGGCGCCGCGGTAGGGACAGGACGTCTCATTTCCCGGCTGCTGACCCAGAAATTGACCTGCATCAGCCGCTGCTTCTTGGCCTGGGTTTCTCGTTCGAGAGATGAGAGTCAGAAGGTTTGAGAGATTGGAAAACAAGAGAGTCGAAGACAGGCGGACATACCTGGATCATTGAATCAGCATACTCCCGGCAAGCGGCCATGAGGGCTTTCTGGCTCCGGAGCTTTCGACTGGACGGTTTTTGGTTTGTCTGCCACCTCTGATCGATGTCCTCCAGTATCCATCGGATGAGCTCGAGCTCCTTCTTCGACGACTCGATATCTTGCTCCAGGACCGCCGCGGTCGCGAGAAGCCAGTCGATGGGCTGCCCCGGCCCGCGCTTCCCGTCCTCTTCTGAGACACTTGGCTCACTCTCGCTCAGTGGCTTCCCGTAGGAGAACTTTGCTTTCTGCGCCTCCTGCGCTTTGCCGAACGAGAGCCTGTTGGGCTCGGCAGTCTGTCTCTTGGTTAGGACGCGCCGGCCGAGCTTTGATGTCCCTGTCCGGTCCGCAATGTAGGTCTCTATCCTGTTATGCGCCGGTGATTGCGTTTTGGCAGTGTCCATTATCAAGGTGGAGCATTTCAGATTATGCTCTGGGACTGTCTGGGCAAATGAGTTGTGGTTACCCTGAGCGATATCATGATTGAAACAAGTGACATATGTCAGACTGGTGGTGGGCATGGGGTTCTCTCACAAAGAGCAGCTGCTGTCAAAGCCTTTGTGACAAAGGGGCTTGGCCGGCCAGAAGTTTACGGTAAGAAACAAAGACCGCCATATGTGTCGCAACATGCGCGTGTTTTGCCTGCTTGGTAACAACCAATTTCTGGGACGGAGTCGTCTGCCATATAATATGAGTTACTCTTCCAAGGCCATATATAGATGCGCCTACAGCATGCAGCTTCACGCTTGCTTTCACTACTCGCAGCGTGCGACGCTCTACATCAATTATAACTAGGAGTTTCGTGGTGTCATCCGATACGCCCAAACTCGTCACATATCGTTTCCCCCGGTACAATTATACTCGAAATGTGTTGGAGATTCATCTATGCCCACCGATGTATGGTCTGCGGAGTATCGTGGCCACCGGAATCTCAGCCTGTACGATTTCCCTGTCGTTCAGTCGAGCAAGCCACGGGAGGATCGGAGCCTGGGATTGGCTGTCATATCAGAGATCATGAGGGCGAAGCCATTGTCCATGGCTGTGCGGAATGCGACACCATGGGTGACGCCAGGGGGCTCTCGTACTGGGTCCGGGATCTGGAGAGCATAGAAGCCAAGCAGCAGACATTGATGGAATACGTACAGGGAAGGGTCGAGACCGACAGTGACCCGCCACCGCTGCGATGCTCGGCCGAAGCGGCAATCACGGCGAGGAGGCACATGCGACAATCATATCTCCAGAGAAAGCCACAGGTTGTCAAGGCATAAACACGGTTCTCTTGGGCATCGCGCAGTCGACACCGTTCTAGATATGAACAAAATAAGCTACCTCGATCTTCCCGTCACCCTATATATATCAGACTGCTTCAAATAAATGCAAGCAAATCTTTGCGGCTCTCGGGTACTACGACCCAATCCGAGCCGTCTTCGTACTGTCCCTCCAGAAGGTTGCTTTGCATTGCGCTTTCGGTGACTTGATCGTGGGCTCCGTCGTCTGCTTCTGGCTCCGGGTACTTCTTGATGTGCTCCAAAGCCCACACGAGCTCTTTGCTCAGCACCGGTGGGATTCTTCCGTCACCCTGGAGGGTGCCGAGCCCTGCGATCTGGAAAAGACCGTTGAGCCACTCCTCTGTCTCTCCTTCATCCCAATTTATAGCATGGAACGGTCGCCGTTCCCTTTTCGTCTCTTCATACCTCTCAAGCTCCCATTTCCTCTGCTGCTCTATGGAAGGTAACGGGGCAGCATTCCGATTGGAGAACAGTCTCGCTAGAGCGATGCCCTGGTACTCCCAGCTCCTGAAGCTTAGCACTCGAGGAATCCCTACTATGGCCAGGGTCTTGAAGTCCTGGAAGAAGGTGTGCCAATACGTGTTGATCAACTTGTTGGCTCCGTAATCCCACAGCGGCCGGCCGTTGGCCTTGCTGTTCCAAAAGGGAAACGACGCTCTGTAGCCAGTACAGTATATAATCTTGTCAACGTCATCCACGAACGTTCCATCTTCAAAGATGATTCGACCGTCCAGCTGGTACTCGGAAATGATGGGCTTCCAGGCAATACCCAATGGAGGGTCCTTTCCGTCCCATCTGGATTTTGATCTCCTTGACTGATACACTGGGAGTCGTGCAGCCTTGAGAAGTTCAGAGGTTATGTCATGGCCAGAGGCCGAGTTGCCAATGACCAGCACCTTTTCATCAGCGTAGACAGCTGGCGAGCGGTAGTACTTGGAATGGACTACTCGCTCGGGATACTTGTCGATGAAGCCTTCGAGTCCTTTTACGTGAGGGACCTTGTACTAGTTAGCACAATCGAGGCAACAGGTGGATCGTATGAGAAGAAATGGACATACATAAGGAACCGAGTAGTGTCCGTTGGCTAAAATGACGGCATCGAATATCTCCTCCCACCATGTATCGACATGCCTAGCAGGGTCGTATTTCCTCAGTGTCAACTTCCACTTTTCAGGCTCATGGTCTGACGCGGGCGCCAGCCTGGATACATCCTCTACTGTCGTGTTTAGAACGAGGTACTTGTCAACGCCATGCGTCGAGAAATAATTCTCAATGTATTGGCGCGGAACATAGTGTGGTGCAAATGGCCCGTAGGCAAACTTGGCATCGGAAAAGCTCATGGCGATATCAGGTACATTGGTACTGGGACCAGTCAGTAGGCGGTGGCGTAGTGTCTACTGTGGCAGCGGATGAAGTCTCACGTCAATGAATCATATACCGGCGTCTTTGAGTATCGTTCCTGCTCGGCCGGAGGCAGCACAGCTGGGAGCTGGCCAGGGATTGCCAGCGGCGGATCTATCACCGTCGGAAGAGCGCCGGGACGAACCTTCAGAGGAGGTTGAGGGTCTGCATCGTGGATCCTTTTCCCCTGATTAGCAAGACCTGATCTCATACTTCTCAGAGATCGAGATATCTCACCAGGTCCCGCCGGCCTTTTCTCTCCGCTCAAAGACGGATATCTCGTCAAAGTAGTTCTCAGACTTCAAGGCCGCAGCGGTGACTGCACCTAGAGCGTATTGGTCAACGGAGTCCGGGCACGGAAGGCATGGTCATGAACTACTCACCGGCCGCGCCGCCGCCTACAATCGCGACGGATTTGACTTTCCACTCATGCGCCATTGTTTCATATTCTTATGCTTCAGCTTACTTTCTCACAATGACAAGAACTCAAATAAAGATGAAATACAATCAAGAATGATGGAATCACTCAAACATGAACTCGAGACCCATATCCACGGCTGACGGCGGGGAAGGCCGGTGGACAAAGTCGCAATATCAGAACACTATTTCACCATCGCGGGCACGTGATTATACTATGGCGCCTGCATTATCTGCAAATTCGGACTGCGGATGACACGATAATTGTGCAATCGATACTGTACGGCTCAAATCGTTCCATATAGTTTGCCAGATAGGACACACATGAGTCACTACCTGATACCTATCAGGGTTGGTATTCCTATCTAGGTACTATCAAATGCACCAGCAAACCATGCCCTGGCCGGATGTGTACACTGCTGGAAATCCCCAGGCAGTGATCCTGCAGATGCGGCATGACCTTTCAATCCTCGGAGGCGCACTCTTATGCTTTACTTCTCCTGCATGCCCCCCCCCCC
>JACVEI010000928.1:18968-47316 GCA_018115615.1 Pestalotiopsis sp. DP-2020a | reverse complement strand
GGGGGGGGGGGGCGAGCAATCCTCCCAGAAATGGGCAAAATAGGCGACACGAACCAACTGCCGTCCGTGTACGCACCCAGGTGGCCAGCCCACCGAGCTGTGTTCCTGGCCACCATATATACGATACAAGGTGCATCACACTTCTTCAATGGTGGACTCGGACCACGCGTGGGAAAGGAAGAATGTCACTATTATATCATAATCTATTATTTCCAAGGAGGGAAAACTGATATGTATCTTGAAGGAATAAAATCTGGCTTGTGGGTATCTACTATGATACAATATATGAGATATTGCAGTTTCGTCAGTTGGCGTAGCCTTTTCCTTTCCAGGCTTTTTGGACAAAAGGACTTTCTAGGAAGAAAAGAAAGAACATTGGGGAAAAAATATAAGCGAAGAAATACCCCTCCTCGAGAGTTCAAAATAGGCGACAGAGCGCCTCCGATCCTAAGCGCCGGTCGACGATAGCTTCATCTTTCCAAACAACATGGAAGACCGCTTCTTGACCTCGAAAGGCTTCGCCACCGCCCTCCTCCTGTGTTGCGGAGGCACCATTTCCGGCACTTCGTCATAGTGCTCTTCGTCGCTCTGGCTACTGCCTGTAGTCATGGATTCCATCGAGCTACCGGCGCTGCCGCCTCTGGTCTTCCTGCCGGGCGAGGGGTTGGGGCCCGGCGAGGTTGGCCCGCCGGCGACGGTCAGGCGCCGCCGGACTGTGTGTACAAAGCTTTGGCTTCGTTTGAGCTGCGGGACCTGCTGTCTCGCAATGATCATCTCATACTGCTTCATCATGGTCGGGTTCTCGAGTATGTCCTCGAGCGTAAATGTCGCATGTGCCAGGCCAGGAAGGTTCAAGCGTGGCATGCTGTCCGTAAAGTAACGAGCCAGTTCTGCCGCTGGCACAAGAGATGATGTGAACTGGTAGAATGGAACCGCGCGGAGGTCGTCTGCCACGCCTAGAGTCCCAAGAATGGAATTCCAGCTCGAGGTGATGATGGCATGTACCGCGCTCGCCTTGTCCGGCGAGACGGAGATAACGGGAGCCGCAAACTGCACATCGCGCCTCATCACTGGCAGCGGGATTCTCGAGGTGTTGCCGTTGTCGTGGAGGCCTCTGAGTGAGATGGGCTCCATGATGAAGGCCGACGTGAGGAGCGAGATGGTCGAGCAGAGCATGGAGAGGACCTCCTGCACGAAGAAGGGAAGTATCTTCTTCTCCGAAAAGGTGAGCGAGATATTCACGTGTGTCGACCCCGACGTGCTGGAACTGACGAATATGTCGGTATTCTGGTGGTTGCTTTCGATGCGGCCCAGCCTACAAGCCGCACTGCCAATGTTGAAGCTGTTGATTCCGTCACGATCGATCTGGTTGTCATGTTCAACCACGGTCGAGAACTTCTTCCAGATAGGCCATTTGGTGCATTTCTTCACGATTTCCGACCACTGCATATTTTCATGCTCGGGGCTCGTGCTCGTTATGTGTTGGTTCTAGTCAAGTTAATTCTGTGCATCCTACACGCGGGCGCAGTAAAAAGCTGCTTACCTGAACGTTTCTCAGAAACTCCAGTGGCGATGTGGGGACGGATGGAATGGTTGTCCGAACTGGGATTATATTCCCTTGTTGACGATTAGCTAGGGGCACAGAGCTACCTTCTCAGACTTGGGGAATAAACTCACCAAGGGGCCCGACGGCGTCGCTCAGACCAGGGAACGTGCCTGATCTCGATTCACCAAACACGACGTCTTCGGAGCCGGAGAGGTTCGAGAGTACGATTGACCATGCACCCTTTAGGATGGTCTCGAAGGGTATGCCCAGGTTGTTCAGAGATCCCGTCGGAATCACCTGTTGCACCGTCTTGGAGTCGGCCTTGGACGTCGGAACGTCGGGGCCCGACTTTGTGATCACTTCGGTCATGGACGACCCATCCAAAAGGGCCTTCCAATAGTCTACAGCGCCTCCGAGGGAACAAAGCTGTGTCGCTCTGACGACGTCGCAGAATCCAGGCCTGGGAGTGGGCAGATCGCCCTGCTCATAGAACCTGGAGAGGTCTGACACAAGAGTGGGCAGCGTCTGGTCGTTGTATTGCGCGCGCGAGAGCCTCATGACCAGGACAGATTGCTTCAGAGCATCGATGTACCAGAACTTGGTTGCCGGCTGTCGAAAGTCGACCGGCATCATTTGATCCCTCTTTATCACCTTGGCGGCCAGGCCGCCGAGTCTCCAGCCGTTGGACTGGTAACGCTGGAACTCGGGATGGTAGGTCCGAATGACTGTCTGGAACAGCTGGCGGTTGTGGGAGACAAAGGCCGTCCGGAGGATTGGATGGGCCATGGTCAGAAGGTAACACGCATTCTCAAGCTTACCCCAGTCGAGTGGCCCATTGACATTGACCAGGAAGTAGTTGACATTGCCAGGGCGGCTGCTGAGCATGCCCTCCAAAAACATGGTCTGAGTTGCCGAGGCCTCGGCGATGTCTTCGATGCTGTCGCGGTCACCAATCTGCGGGACGATGGCATCATCCACAAACGCGTTGGAGGGGCTTGGCTGCATATACCTGCTCTGCTCGGCATGGTAAATGGGAGAGTCGGGCATGGAAACACCTCGGCAGAGTTCTGCCAACGACATGTCTCGGACCACATCCAGGATGGAGATGGACACGTCTTGCTTTCTGCATTCCACCACAAGATCGTGGGCAAGGTCGAGGTCACCACCTAGGCTCATGAAACCGTCTGTTGGACGGACGGGGCTGGCATGGAGGCCTAGCACCTCTTGCCAGAGGCTCCGCATCCTTTGCTCCGTCGCTGTCAGGGGCAGGAGCTCCAGCCCGGCGGCGTTCACCTCCTGTGGGTTGGGCACCTGGGCCAAACCCAGGAGCTGCGTCTTCGAGAGTCCCCTGATCATCTTTTGGAGCTCCCTGTGGCTGACCTCATACAAAGGTGTCAGTGGAAGCTGGCGGACCGGCACAAATGTGTCGGGGAGGGCACCCCTGAGCGAAAGTCCTGCCATCTGCTTGGCCAGGTAGAGACGCTCTTTGGTCTGCGGTTGAAGCCTCGACAGATCCTCCCCGTGGAAGAGTTCATCGTCAAGTTCAATGAAGGCCGCGATTATTGGCGCAGAGTCGCTGTCGGTGTAGTTGAAGGCAATCTTGGTGACTGCGACATCGATACTGCGGCCAAGACATCGCCGCAACTTGCGTTCAATATCAGCTGTGTGCATCGTGACGTCGCCTAGATCAACCTTTTCTGATCGGGCTGAAACAAGTTCAAGCTGGCCGTGCTCGACGTAGCGAGCGTAGTGGCCAGTCTTCAGCAAGCGCCCCGAGCGACTGGAGCGTCCGCCGCCACCGGCACCAGCCTTCTTCTTGTTCAACTGTATAGGTCCGGCGTCCAGATCTCGACCGATGGCAAGCGTAGGAGCAGCGATGACGAGCTCGCCCACAGCACCGATGGGCATTAATTTGTTGCTGTCTGAGGGGTTCACGACCCAGAAATTACCACAGTAGGGGCTGCCAACTCCACGAACGGCAAAGGCGTCGCGCACTTCTGAAGCTGAAAGGCCCAGAACGCAGGATTCAGGCGAGCCATAGGCTAGGATGATCTTGGCCCTGCCGGCCCATTGGCTGTAAACGTCGTCGTCGAGCTGGTGCGTGCGAAAGCAGACGATTGCCATGTCCGGCATACTCTCGGGGGTGAGTCTGCGAGACAGGGTCGGAGTTAGGTAGGTCCAGTTCACATTCATCCTCTGGGCGACCGTGGAAAATTCAGTCGCCTTGACGGACTTTCCGATGCATACACAGGCACCATTAGTCAAGGTGGTGAATATCTCGGCCAGGGCCACGTCGCTACTGTAGGACGAGTAGTGCATGACTCGACTCGACGGGTTGATCCTCAGAGCCGGTCCCTGTCCAACACATGCCGTCGCCAGGGCCGAGTGGCTGTAGGTGATGCCCTTGCGTGTCTGTACCACATCCGAGTTGAATAGAATGCAGGCAACGTCGTCTTCGTCGGTTCGTGCCGAGGTGACCAGTGTGGGCTCTTCAGGCAAGGACGCAATGGTTTCTTCGTTAATAAAGACGAGTTCACAGTTGACGTCTTTCAGATGCTTTCTGACACTCTCCGAGGCGAGTGCGATCTTTGCGCCGACGCTCTTGATGACCCAAGAGAATATGGATGGCAGCGCTGTATCGACAGGGACAATGCAGGCCCCGATATTCAGGACGGCCAGCATGGCTGGCACAACCCAGCGGCTCTTGTCCATAATGATGGGCACGGGTGTCTGGTGCTTGACCCCGGCCTGGCTCAGTGCTCCGGCCAATATCATGGACATCTTGTCGAGCTCGGCATAAGAGAACCCACCATCCCAGGCAGAGACGGCTTGGATATCGGGGTGCTCGATGGCGTTCTTGGCAATCAGCTCGTGAACGTGTTCTTTCGAGGGCGCTATCTTTGGTTGGCCGTTCCACGCCAGGATCTGCTGGTGATCATGCTCGCTGAAAAGGTCGACCTCTTTGACCTGCCCGCCGGTGACCTCCAAGATGGCGGAGATTGCTCGCCCAAAGGCGTGGCCAACGTGGCATGCTTGCTCTGACGTGAGGATTCGGTGTCCCAGGTCAATGACAACGGTGCCATTCTTGAACACGACATCGATGTTGATGTCGTATTCGGAAGCCTGCATGTTCCGGACATGGCGGAACTTGACGCCGACAGCAGGCTCCTCGGCAATGTACTCGTAGCCGAATGACAGGCAAGTGTTGAACAGGCGGCGACCTTTGGTCTCGAGCGCATGGTGAACACTGTTGACCGACACATGCTGGTGATGGAGCGCCTCCTGGTGGATCTCGGCCGAGTCGAGGAGTAGCTGTGCCAGAAACTGCGACGAGTGGACGTCAAGACGACAGATCATCTCTGTCGAAAAACAGCCGACAGCATCTGAGAGATTGTCCACGGGGATATCGCGGCCAGACGTACGGTAGGCGAAGCACGCCGAGTCGGAGCCGACGTACGCTCGAAGAACGAGAGCCCACGCGACCCTCAAGACAGCGGCAACATCTAGCTTGTATTTTTCAGCAAATGCTTCAAGGTCCTCATGTGCGACCCCCAAGTCGACAAAGCTGTGTTCGTAAGCTCTTGTGTCGAGCGACTTGGATATTAGGCTGGGGAAATGGCATGGCTGCACGCCGTGGAGGAGCTCTCGCCAGAATTCGATGCTGACCGGCGTGGTTTTCAGACACTGCAGATACTCTGGATAGTGAACATCCGTCGTGTTGGGTAGGGCATGGCCAAAATATACTTCCTGGAGCTCGCTAAACAGTATAGTAATACTGGAGGCCTTCGGATTTCCCACGTTAGTACAGACTCCCAATCCATTAGACAGCTGTCACTTACATCGCACAAGGCTTGGCTGACTTCCAGCATGAGCAGCGTCTTGCCTGGTGCCTGACAAACGACCAAACGGTGCCAGGGTGTTCCTTTCATGAGGTTGATGGGTGCAAGCTTCTCCATCGAGTACAATGCCGTGTCCGGTCGGTCGTTCTCGATGAAGAGCATGTTGGGAGAATGCCGTCGCAGGACGATTTGGTCGAAGAGGCCAAGCCGGGATACGCTCTCCATGAAGACTGTCCGGAGCGCGGGGTGCTTCTGCACAACCTGCTGCCACGCTGCACAGAGAAGACCAATATCAACAAATTTTCCATGAGTATTGAGTTCATACACGGTTTGAGAACGTGAGCTGCCCGGATTGAGAGGCTCGCTGATCAGCAGATCCTGTTGGTTCGCCGTGACCGGATACATGTTCTCGATATTTGCAATCTCGATCCCAAGGTTGGGCAGAATGTCTCTGTTGAGTCTGGTGAGGTCGTCGTAGGTCATGTCCATCAAAGGAATGTCGGACATGGAGAGCTCTGGAGCCCGAGACTGCAGTCGCTGGATGGTTTCGCGCACCAGTGTCTCATAACTACGCACCCAGGCCTTGATCAGATCCTCGTGCCGAGACCACTTGTTGTACAGCAGCTTGAATCTGGCCTCGCCATGGTCGATAGCCGCAGATACCTCGAACAGCGAGATCCGTCCCACATTTGGCCCGATATCTGACGTGCTAGATGTCAACGGACCAGGGACGGGGATCTGCTCCAAGAGGTGTTTTTGACTGTCGAGGCTCTCCATGGATCCAGCATACGTGAAGATGATCTCCGCGGGGCAGTAGGATGCCGCGAAAGAGTCGGCTGATTCGGCACTGAGCATATTGGACGCAAAAAAAGGTACGCCTCGACCTTCCTTGGAACGACGTGCATCTTTCACGCGTGCCAGAACATCGGATATTTCATCTGTCGGGGCAACCTGGAGCCCAATCGGGCACAGGGCTGTAAACCACCCGACAGTCTCGGACAGGTCGATTTCGCTGTCGAGGACGGCCCGTTCGTGTTCTTGGTTCCATATCGAAGGGGTAGGCCTGTCGCGGAATGTCTGCGAGAAGGAAAGAAGCAGAGCGGCCATGAACAGATCTGACGAGTCGGTTCGGAGTGCGCGATTGCTGGCATCCAATGCCGATGTGATTTCGGGCTCCAGAGTGAAAGCAAGCGTTGCGGTATTGCCGTATTTATTGCTTAGGTCATTGACTCCCCAATAGTCGAGGTCCGCGGCACTGGCCGTGAATGGGAGCTTGGTCGGCGACTCCATGCCTTCTACCAGGCGGCGCTGGTGAGCAGTCCACTCTGGAAAGGTGATGCGACGGCCCGAAACGAGGCTCCCGTTCATCATCAGCTCCTGGAGATCATCAATCATCACTCTCCAAGACTTGAGATCTGTGACGAGGTGATGGGCGACCAGGTACAGCAGCTGGTGCCCGTCATGGGTGTGGAAATGATGGGCTGCAAAGACGGGTCCATTCTCAATGTCGATGCTTATCTGTGCTTGCTGGATAATAGTCCCAACTTGGGTGTTCGTCCCGACTGTGTGGTGGCCAAAATGATGCGAGGATGGTATCTCAGTGAGGGTGTACTGAGACCACGATCCGAGCCTTGTCCGAAACCGGGTCCTAAGCATCGAGTGGTGGCCTACGACGGCCTCGACTGCGGCCCGCACGTCTTCCACCGCCATCGGCCGCCTGAAGCGGAGCAATATGCTTTGATTGAAACGGTACGAGTTCTTCTTGTCGGCTCGCAGAGGCGCTCGCTGGCCCATGGCGGTGTGGAAGTACAAACGTTGCATCGGGGACAGATCAAACCCTTGGGTAGCATCCTCGCTCGTCTTGTCAGTGAAGATCTCGCTTGGTGTCGCCATGGCTGCCAGCTGCACGAGAGGCATATCTTGGAGGATATCTTCGACCTTGAATGAGAGACCCTGAGACTTGCACCGCACTACCAATTGCATCGCTGTCGTTTGGTCTCCCCCTAGACTCGAAAACGACAGGTTCATGCCAATTTGTTCCGTGTCCAGGTTCAAAACCTTGCCTACGGCCTTCTGTAGCCTCTTCTCGTTGTCGCTTTCGGGGGGCTCAGAGCGGTCTTGCGAGTCAATAGACATTATCTTGTGGTACAAGTCTTCGTTTGCATTTTGGATCCACGTTTGCAGCTTCCGTCGCTGTATCTTCCCGTTTTCATCCAGGGGCATCTGCTCCAAGACGATCCAGACCTTCGGAACAACATTCGGAGACACCTTTGCCTCGACTGCCTTTCGTATCGAAGGCAGGGGGATGGTGTAGTAAGCATTTAGCAGCTTGATCTCGTCCGTATTCGGCCCTTCGACCACGCAACTGGAGAGGGTCAGGAAAGCTGTGACTTGGCCTTCGAACAGACCAGCCTTTGGCTTCAGCACGGAAGCCTTTGCGACTTCTCCATTGAGCGAGAGGCATTGCTCGACTTGGTTGTGGTAGCGCTTGGAGGACTTGGGTTTCAGGTGCGCCCTGGGTACGATGGGCGTCTGAGCTTCGGAACTCGATGCCGAGCGGCGGCGCTGGGCGGCGGCGGCGGCGGCGGTAGTGGGCCTGGTCCCGGGGCTAACCGTGGCCAACGGCGAGCTTAGGTGGAGGGGGCTTACTAGGCCAGTAAGCGGCAAGTCGGCAGTTCTGCTGGTTAGCGGCGACGGGCTGAACGGCGTGATGTGAGTCTCTAACTCGGCTATAGTCCTGGAACTCAGTATATCCTTGGTCTGGACGGACAGGCCTGCCTTCAGGCACTTTGCCCGCAGAGCGATCGCAGCCCGCTTATCTCCGCCGAGGTCCACGAAGGACTCATCTCGTGGTATCGTGCCACTTTCGATCCCTAGAGTCTCGGCAAGGGCAATGCTCAAGCGCCTCTCTATCGAAGTCTCCTGTGCGGGCGTGGACCACGTGAAATCGGGCTGTGGCGGATAGAAGGAGCTCGGCCTTCGAGGTTCTGGTTCTGGCCTGGATATAATAGCACGTGTCTCGGGGATCTCACTCAGAGACACTCCGAGGGCCTCCGCTACCGCCTCGGCGGCCGAGGCGATGACTTCCTCCGGTATGTCCTGGCTTGGTGGACGTATGGCAGTATCGATACGGGGCAGGGGTTTCCGTCTCGAACCAGAATTCACCACATCGGAGTCGAACAACCCCAGCGAGGTGTCGATCGGCGGCAACACCAGATATGTCGACGACATGTCTCTAGGAAAGAGTTAGAGAAAGCGGCCTTGTGACAAGTCAAAGCGGTGCTCCGAATACATACCTGTGTTGCACTCAACGGGTCTGCGTCTCTGGATAATCAGGTTTCTTCGGCGGCGACTGAGAGGGTAGTATATAGGCAGCAGGCTATGAGTCTCGTTGCAGACGAGGCTAGCACGGCATGGCTGGCGACTGTCGAGCACGTATAATAGTTGGTAGTTGTCCCAGGTCGCGATACCCTTTTGATTGCAAGCTGGGGAGGAGAGCAGAGAACAGTACTACAAGCACAGAGGGGGCAAGTGGGAAAAAGTGGCAGAAATCAAACAGGGCGTAAGATGTAAGCGAGCAGAAGCAGCAGCATCACGATTATTAGGCTGGGTCTGACAGACGGGCGGATGGGCCAGGTGGGATTTTGGTGTTCATGTATGTAGCTATCTATTATGCATGTAGGATCAGCCTACTATGGCCCATTGACATCACACCAACTTAGACATGGGCTGAACGGCTCCCATTGGGCGCAGCAAGCAAGCACAGGTCGACAGGCTGACGGAGAGTGTGGGCTCGGTGGTGGGAGGGTGTCTCGACTTTCTCGACCGAACCCAAGTGAGGACTACTCAGCAGACGGGATGGTTTAGTACGACGGGAAGACGGCGGGCGGGCCCCCCCTCCCATGTCCAGGATATCCTTCTTGCAGACCTGGCACAGATGGTGGGTTAGAAAGATACTTGGAGGGTACTCGAGGGAGCCTGGGATATCTGCAAGTAAATGGTTGTTTGGCCGATCATAGTAAGCACTCGGCTCTGTATTTACGGGGACGAGGTAGTCGAGAGGGGGGCAAGTACCACTCCGTGTACTGCTGCGCTTGCGGCTTTGCCCAGGGCCGTCGAGAATCAATTGGCGACTGGACCTATTCGTGGAGGGGCTCCACAACCAAGGCTACATCAACGAAGCTGCATTTTACCAGCTGCCCGGGGAAGTATAACTGGAATGCTACCTATGCTAGCTGAACGCCGGCCCTAGCCTTTACCGTTGCGCATCCAATACCTGAGATGCAGCCGCCTTTGATAACCAGCAGAGTGGGATAGGATGGGATGGGATGCTCGCCCCCCATCCCGCCCTCGACTCGAGAGTTTCTGCAGAGATAGGAGACGCCGGCCAGCCGACACTACAGGTCGCGGAAAGATGAAGAAACAGGAGACGAAGGTGGGCTTCGGCAATCTGGGCCTGGGGCTCCAAGACCGACCCGACTGCAAAAGGGTTGATCGAGGACTGAGGTCATGGTGGCTTCGGAATCTCTTGCACTAAGGTACACTGACGAGAGAGAGAGAGGGGGGGAGAAGACCAGATGAGATGTCGTAGAGGGTGGGCCTGTCCCCCGGGGAGTGCTAAGGTAGGTAACGCGCAGACGCACCCGGATTCAATGGATTCAAGTTGGGGATCCTAAAGTTAGAAACGGTCTAGGCCAAGTTGGGCTAGAACAGCGGCAGTGCGAACATTGGATGGGGCCGCTGTGAATTGATGTGCAACCGTAGATGAAGCGGTACATGCCGAGTAGATGCACCAATTTGATCCCATCATAACGTCCCTGCGTACCCAGTTGTATATCTCGAGGATGCATAATGAAAAATGGAATGATTTAGCATAATGCAGAGCCTATCATCCAGACACGTAAAGATATTTTCATCGTCTGGTTGCTTTTGGCCAAGACAAGGGGTGCGAAAACTCGGTTGTTGTTGTTGTTGTTGTTGTTGTTGTTGTTGTTGTTGTTGTTGTTGTTGTTGTTTTTGTAGCAGTAACTGTGTATGTAGTTCTCCGTTGCGGTACCGAGATTGATTTGACGCAGGTCGCAGGTCGCAGTCCGGGCTGGATACCAGATCAATGGGTCCCCAGCGCAAATCGCCTGTCCTGACCCCACTAACAGCACGTACCCACCCTGAGATAGGTACCTGTCGCGACAATTTGCGAAGGAACAAGAGAGGGGGGGGGGGGAAGGCGACCAGATCGGACCCGATGTCAAGCTTGAGAGACTTTTGACATCCCCAACTTCTAGCGCTTAGTACTCTATTCCACAATACTTACATCACCAGTAGTAAACATCCAAACTGCCTTGGGCGTGGGCGTGTTGCTGTGAGCAGCTGAGTAGATACTCTCTGTATTGGCCGATTGCACCCCAATCTGTGTAAAGGCTGGCTGGCTTGCTTGCTCCAACGCAAACGCACCCATACATCTGTTCCAATTTCCCACCAAGCAGCCACAGCAACCAACAGTTCCAGCCCCCTCGACATGCTTGAGGGTCATTCGAAAGTGTACTCCGTTTCCAGGTGGGCGTATGGAGAAGGGAACAGATATGGAAAGGCAAGTCGCGGGCAACAATTTCACAACCGTCCGGTCCTGGAGGATCGACAACCTAGTACTTTCTTGAGATCCTGCTGCTGCACTACTACATACAGCCAAGTGATGGATCCAACCTACCCTGGCCTCTCTTCCAACTATGTAGGTTAGATAACTCTACCTATTTCATTCCAAGTGACAGCAGAAAGGGTGGAAAACCCGCTCAGCCATGATCTGCTGCAGCTCTTTCCTATTGGTATCCCTGGTTTGAACTTCCTTGTCATGTTGAAAGATGTAGAGGAATGGTGAATAAAACTCCCACGTTGTTTGCAGCTTAACCACGACTCGCGAGCAAACATGATTTGACGTACACTCCATCCGCGGAGGCTGCTGGGAAATGCATCTGTGGCGACGAGCAAATACATGGCCAAGTCCTAAAGGAGACGGCCACATCTCGGTATATTCTGGTCCATACCTACCTAACTAGTCGTCACCAGCAGTCCTCTGAAGTGGTGCCATTTTGCTTTGGTTACTGTGCAGTCCTATATGACTGCCATGCCCGGGTAGGAATAGGTAAAGTAAGCAAAAGTCTATAGTGAGAGGCGGATGACAACTGGGATATCTTGGACCAGACGGCAATGACACGGCTTCTCGCCATGAGATCGGCCCTCTGCAGGAGCGAACCTTGCCGGAAAACGTGGCCATCGATCCCAGAATTACGGATATAGTAAACCTTCAGGCCGTCGCGGTGAGTTGACCCGGACGAAATATCTCGGTAGGTTAGATTGGTCTTCACATATGAGCACCACTTGCGGCTAACGAGGATACTCGAGGTCTGAAACCCAGGTACCTAGGTACTCGTAGGTCGTTAGGTATTTGAAAGGGTCTCTGTCTTCTCGGTTGATCTAAGCTACCTACCACTTGTGCCCTTGCTCGTATCATCCTCATTATTACTTGTTGAAGAGGGATTTCCCCTCGCTTCTATCCAAACTTGGCCATATAAGGCCAAAGATGCGCAACGAGCCACTTGATGATGTTCGCCCGCAACCGAGTTCGGTCTTGACTAGTCTTGACCATAGCCAGGCAATGTTAAATACTGCCAGCTAGAATACCCGGGTTTTCTATTGATGCAAGGAAACATCGTATGACATCTTGTTGCAATTGTGCTGTGCCCCGAGTCCTCGGTCTATATCGTGACGTCGGGGTTCAGGAACAAAGAATCGCGCGGCCTCGGTCATAAAATGTTTGTGATTTCATAGTTGGCGCATGTCACATTACTAGATGGGTATCCTAGTCATGCAGGGTATATGTTCCCATTCGAGTAATGGGCCGTTGATCGATCGATGCGCCTCGCTTCTGCCGCGTTATTATTGGTCGCCCAGTTTCCATCCTGCGGGTAGATGGCGAAGGCACTGGAACCATCGAGGGCACCATGTCGTTGCGTGGGCAACATTGGATTTTCGCGAGTTCATGTCTCTTGTTGGTCGTCGACACAGATGGTCGTGCTTCGGCTTTCTGGAACACAACACGATATGCCGCAAGAGTGTATATACGGACACGGACGACAGGCTGGGATGCAATACATGATATCCAACCAGACTAAATTTACCAAGGCGGATGGTCTCGGTCGAGTATGGTCATCGTCATGAAAAATTAACCACGCGGGTTCGGCCTTTTATAATTGCATGGTGATTTGTTACAATTGCGAAGTCACCGACTGTGGTGCACAGCCAACGGGCATTTGCTGATAGCAAGGTATACTACGCAGCTCAAGTGCAGGCTCAAGCGTCAAGTTGGTATCTAGTAAAACAGTAGAGAAGAAGAGATATACACGAAGAAGCCAGCTCCCGTCGTCCATGGCTGTGGGTATCAACGGCAACAGTGCACTTGATAGCCCTGTGATTAGGCATACCAAACGCACCCGCTTCCGTTACATATCCATGAACTATTACAACATAGTTTTCAACGCCGAGCGGCGCAGCTGCCTGCGCTCCGGGTTCAGTTTGGTCCCCGTTATTGTCAACAACCCCAAACAGTATTCCGCAGCCACTGCCCGAGCAGAGCCATCACCTGTTTCGTCTTCTCGCTGGCGTCTTCCGCCGTTGACTCGTCGCCGAGTAAGGGCTCGGGGGTCCGGAGATCGAAGCCGTGTAGAACGTCGGGCACGAGCAGCCATTTGATACTGCTCCTCTCGCCGCTCGGTTGCAGAGTCACACGTTCAAATGCAAATCTTTCGTCTTCCAGTTCCAATGCCTGCCTGTCGCCTGATCTGGGCCTGCCCACGGGTTCGTTCATGCTGGGAATTTGCCGTTCCGCAAGCCGGCACGCCATGCGCCAAGAGTCGTGTGCCAGAGTGTCGAGCTCGGCCGCAACGAGGCAAACGTGGGGCGGCAGCGCGTTGGCGGGAGCGTAAAACGGAGCGTATAAGGGGTCGGTCATGTCTGTCCCCTCGGGGGTATAACTCCACTGGATTGGCGACAGAGCACTGTTCAGGCTGTCCGCCGTCCCAGACCGCGCGGCACTGAGCTCCTCCTTGTAAGGTCGTGTTTTGGCCTTGGCCGATGCAGCGATTCCGAGCTCTAGCAGCCCACAGCTGCTGAACGCGGCCTGGAAGCCAACATGTTGCCTGATACTTTGCAACTGTACCACGGCAAAGGCAAGCGTGGCACCAGAGAAGGATCCTCCTATGGCTGTGCGCATGCGGTCGATGGGCAGTGTCGGGTCACTCATCACCGCAAGTATCACCGCCTCCAGATCATATATCGCTGCTGGGTACGGCGCGTTGGGTGTCTTGGAGTGATTCAGCCCTATGACCATGAATCCATGCATGTCTGCCATGAGCCGATTCCAGCGATCGTCGTCAGTTGCGCTGCCCGTGGAGAAGCCGCCGCCGTGAACTGTGAATATGGTGGGCAAGATGGCCCCCGAGGACGGATCGTATGTACTAGGCAGGAATATGCTTTGCCTCCGTTAGCAGGTGCGTGTCTACTCGAACCGCCAATGGCTTCCCAAGAACGTGATGGCTTACCGCACGGGCAGATGGGACCGGATCTCATACTGCTTGACGAATGTCGGACGGCTGATCGGTGGCCATGTCGACCGATATAGCTCTCCTATAGTGATCATGATTGGGCGTCTGTGTATTATACGTCGTGGTGTCTGGTGCCATTGCCTCCAATGCGTTGCGCTCCTGCAGCATATCCGATGGTGAACTGGCCGTGGTATATAAATGCCGGACCGAGTTGTGATATATCAACGAACGACTCCGGAGTAGTTACCCCCAGCGAATGGATGCAAACTTCCGTTTCGGATCAGGTCGAGTGGCTATTCTGAGAGTCTCCATCACGAAGTCAGAAAGTGACGTTATTCCCAAAATGCATAGTACCCGCGCCCACGGCCCGGGGCAACACGGCCTTTGACATTCTGTCGTGGGTCTGTAGAAAAAGGGATAGAGACGAGTATGGGAATCCGTATTCATCGACATCTCGTGTCGTAGTCAAGCCCCGGGCACGTTCTCTACGTATGTAAGCCAATGCGGAAGGTTGCCGCAGGGTATACGGTGGAGAGGGCGACACTGATTGGCTCCTCGTGCTAGCCTGTCAGCTGAGCCTCGTATTGTGGTTTCAAGCCCGCGGCGCCGCCCCAGCCTGGCGATCGGGCCATGGTCTACCTAGGGACGGACGGTAACCGGAGAATTATTCCTGGGTCCCAAGGCTCTATCACGATGTCGCGGAGAGAATCGTCATTGCCGTCATGAGAGCCCGGGCGCGAGCCAGCAGGACGTTGAGGGGGGAAGGTTGTTTGTTTCCCCCACCCGGAAGTCCAAATCACGACGGCTGTCAACACATCACGAATAGCTGGATGTAATTTTAGACCTCCTTCTTCCCCTTTGGGACTGTCACTTGCATCCGAACTAATTCATGGGATGTATTCAACCCTCCTGAAGTGCCTATGATGTATAGTCCTGGTTCGGCCTCGGTGCGCCTCTGCTGCTGTGTTTACGACTCGAGCACATATGACATTTGCAGATGCTCGTTTGCATATCCGTAACACTTTCAAGAGACCCCATTCTGTCTCAGTCATCGTAAAAGATCGAATCATGGTCTGCTGTTTTGTCAAAGGTTGCTCGACTCCACGGCGCAGGGCAGCGGTCCACCATCTATCATCGTGGGTTCTTCGTGGAGAAGAGCTGTCGCGATTTCCGATAACTTTTTCCTTCTTCTTCTTCTCAATTCCATCTTTCCATCGCTATTCCCGGCGCAAAGTCGTTCGTGAACGGCTGCAGATCTTTCACAAATCTCTCGGCTTTCCATTTCTATTCAGTGCTGGCATCTGGCTTTTGGTAGCCATCGTGCTCAGCCTCTTTGGCTTGGACTCAACGTTGCTCCATCTGTGCAGATCGCAAAGGAAGTGGCTCACCCCATGATTGGAGACGGCAAGTATGAATTCCACGGGGACGAAAATCTCACTGGCATATACAGATGTATCTGGCCGAGGAGTAGTATGGTCATGTATGAAATGGGAAGGGAGCGACCTCATCCGATGGTCGACTGCTAGGTGAGCAAATGAAACAGCAGCCAGCTAAGCGAACTGGCCAGAATCACACACAAGACCGAGTCTCATAGCAGTCTTCTCTTAACAGAGTACCATTCAATTACCACATGAAGGACTGAATGTTGGCTTCCGTGTCAAGCTTGTCAAAAGCCCACCTGCCTACCTACACACTATTAGGTAGCCAGGTTTCCTACCTACTTCGTACCTTGCATACTACATACATACTTTACGCCTTAGCTACCCGAGCACCCACTTTACTTTTAGCGGGAAGCGAGCCCCCGTTTCTTCCCCCCTCTCATGATGGGCCAGGGACGAGAATTCTGTCTGTCAAGGACCCAGCAATATACAGACTGAGACAGACAGAGGAGGAGTTTGTAGTACTATAACCACTTGACTAGTTTGTTTGGAGGCTCCCCCAGTTGTCGGCCTTGTGGTTCCTGGATATCCCTGTCCAACACATGATATACAATAGGACACTGCTGGGGCAGGCTCCTCTGATCGGCGCAGATCCACCGAAACGTTTGCTTGGGAGGGAGGCAGCCGGCGGAGAATGTAGCGTGGTCAAAGACCTTTGCCATCTACTCCGTACGATCATTCCATGACCATGATGAGAGACTGATGAGTGTCAGGAAACCAAGCCGCAATCGCGACAAGGTGAGCCATGTTCTGCAAAGTTATCGGGCTTCCGAGCTGTGGGTTATTACGAGAATAGAATGTAACGATCCCAACTGCCCAGCTCGTATTCCCCACGAGCACGCTAAGAAGGTACTAGGTTAGCCGGCGGCACAAACCGTACCAACAACAACGACACACATTCAGGGAGTCGAGAGTCCATACCTAGATGGATGGTAGTATTATGGAAGGGCTTTCCCAGATGTGGCTTACTAATTTCCTAAGCAAGATACAGCCAATTACAATGGCTCAACTAGTGATGAAACAAGTTTAGAACTTGCGGCTGAGCATATGGCTCCTCCTTTTCCCAAATATGACTAACATAGGTGGGCCGGTCATAATTACCCCCGTTACATAGCCATCCCGTTCATGATTATCCTTTTATAAAAATTTCCCTTTTTGTTTTACTACAGGCGCAATGGGTCTATCTCTGGCTGGCAGTCCGGCTTGACGATCCAACGTTTAGTTTGTTTGTACTTGCGTTGTGTTTCAGATCGGCGTTGCAGTCTATCTACTCATCTATTTATTTTTCAGAAGGACATTCTTTCTGCCGGATCATACGTTGCTACAATCAAGTTGCAGTAAACGCAGTCTGTCATATTCGAAAAGACATTCCTCTTCTCCTGCGGGTCGAGTCGAAACAGCAGAGGCGTCTGCCTCGCAGAATTTGCGAATTGTCTCTACCCATTAGCTGAATCAGCACACCCGAAGCTGGGCGATGAACAGCTTCGGAAGGCAAGGCATACTCGAGGTTGGTGTTGCTGTTTGAGAGGCTTATACACACCCCGAAAGAGGACATGATGGCACCCTGGCGATATGCTGGCATGTGAGGAACGCACTCAGTTGACTCAATTTCCTCGGGACCATAACCGTCAAATGAGCTTTTTAAAAGGAACAAATGTTCACAGGCGGAGCATTTTATCCTCGACATACATTCGGTACGGCACGGCTCTCTTTCGAACAGGATCCTGCTTCCGTACAGCCGTTCTATGTCATGGAACGAACAAATCTGACTACTACCAAACACACTGGAGACAAACTGAGGATTTATGACTAGAAGCAGTCATTTGGTCTGCACGTCAGTATGCTCTCGAGGCTGCGTAACTATTTCACTATACTACTTGACACATTATTGACAGTCGACGTAAACAGATACCTCTGCACATTTAGATCATCCATGGAAAATCGAAGAAAGAGATGGGCGATGACCAAGATTACCAGGAGCTCATGAACTTGGCTGCAACAGCCGGATGGGTTTGACACGCATGGTATACACAATGCACGATCCTGCACAGATACAACGATGAGGGCGTCGATCAAGTATAGCCATGGTGGTTTTGCGTCCAGGGAGCACAAGGCTCGGCATTTCCTGTACACGGAGACGACTGGGTCGTCAAATACGACCGCGGGAGTTATGAAAGGGGGGGGACACCTCGAAATCACCATCCCAGGGCAGTATGATGTCGAGGCTGCAAATATACGGTTTGGGATCAAGCATCTGCTCGGAGAGACGAATTACTTGAATTGATATCTGTAGGCGACTACGCCATTTGTGCAATCTCGATTTAGTAGGAATGCGTGGGGAACTCGCAGGTGAGGACTTGTCCAAATGGCATGCTCTTTCCTTCGCACCGAGAACAAGGCAGCAGCAAAGTACCCAGAGCAAGCTGGAAGAATCAAGATTGTGGCTTTCGTTGGTATCGGTAGGGAGTCGGAGTCCACGACGAGAATCAAAGCCAGAGGCATAAACGAGCCTGACCTGCCTTTATAGATACCTAGGTATATAATCGTACCGACTATACTTCGTATACCTAAGGGTGATTTCAGAGACCCCGGCCAAGACCAGCCGTTACGAACCAGAGCTGCCCTTGTCATCAACCGGCGACGCACCCACCACGACCCGATGAGCTGAGTTCCTGGACTCTCAATGCTTGATTGACATGGAAACGAATGGATTATGGGCACCTTACGAGTGGATCCCGGAAAGTGTCAGCACGTGGCTGCTTTGCCTCTCGGCGCGCTCCTGAGGGGCCAAATAACAGAGCAAAGGGCAAGGTATGTACGCAGGTCGGATGTCTCCATTGTGGCCCCGACGCCTTGGAGTTGCCCATGCTCGCTGTGTTTTTGCCCCTTTCCTGCCCTGTCCTCGGTAGGGGAAGAAGGAAAAGAAGCGGGTTCATCCCCTCTAAAACAGATGTCGGGGAATCTCGTTGGCACTCGATAATAAAGTCTCCGAAACCATCAGGATGATAAGCGGCAGATCTGCCCTACCAACATTGCGCCATGGAAATCTATGGAAATCGCTGTACTCCGTACCTAACTCGTACACACACCACCCACTGCGGCGCACTCTTTATCAAGCCTCTCAAGCCCCCGTGCACTTACTTTTGGCTCGTTATTACATGCTCCATACCTTGGGACCCGTCGTCTGGTTTGAACTGCCGACGGGAATTTAGTAGAGCTTGTTCGATACAGAACCTTTGTATAACAAATCCCATCGAATCGTAATCTGTACTTCGGATCTACAAGTCCCGCGACGGTATTGCACTCAAGCACCCGAAGTCGTCTGGCCAGGGTAAAAAAGCAAATTAAAAGAAGAAAGCTACCTACCCTACGTACCCAGGCAGGGAAGAGGCTGAGCGGACCAGCAGCCTAGGTTAGCTGGGCTTTGCTCCTCGCTACATGACTCTGGCGAGAAGAATGAGGATCTACGGGGTTGGATGTCTACTAGGGACTTGAGACGAGTGAATACAAGTTCAATCGGTCGGTCGGTTGCTGTCACACAAGTCCCAGATAGCCAACATAACTGATGCGAATAATGAGGCTGTTGGTCGTTGAAATCAAATGTGTAGATCAGATCGGTAGGTAGCAGGTACAAACTTGGCAGCACGGGCGCAACATATCCAAGCAACCCCGTTACTCGATCAATCAATCAATCGGCTTCCGTTGAAACAGACCAGGTTGACTTGGGCCTGATTCAGATCCCAACCAAGCACTTCCGGGCATTTACTCTGTACCAAGTAGTGAATTCAGTGTCACTGCTGGGAAAAAGTCCCGAGAGCCCTAATGATAGGTACCAAATCGGATTGATTACAGCGGCAGCAGCAGCAGCAATTGACCAGCTGGAGCAACCCTTCATACCTACATACATTACGGACACCCAACTTTCGACGTCAGCTCACACGGCAGTCCTTCTTACTCGATTCCTCCTTTCTCCGAATCTTTACCAATCTACCTACCTAGATGTTGTTATTGTTGTGACTTGTGTCAGTATACATTATCTAGCTTCGTTGTGATTTCTTTCCCTCTTCGGCGTTTATTCTTCTAGATAACAGCCCATTTGGGGAAGGGATAATCAAGATAACCCCATCTCTAGCGCGGCAGATAGGCGACCCCATCCAACAACAACCGCGATTGACCACCACTACCAGCACCACCGCCATTCCAATAAACATTGATCGTTTCCCTGCCAGGTGCTCTGTTCATACGGCGATTTACTTGCCCGTTCATTGGCCAGTCAAGCCTGCCTGTCTCTGGTGGCCATCGCCATCACACGTGTGGGTACGTTGCTGCCCATTACCACCAAGCCCGAGCCTCGATCACCACGTTTGACCACAGGAGAATTCCCACCTGTCAATCGCCCGCCCATCCATTCATTCTCCGCAGCAGCAAGCAGCTCAGATCCTCTCGCTCTGGGGCCCTGCCTGCCTACCAATGTCCCTGCTGCTTGCCTCACAATCTAGACCACACTAAAAACCTAGGTACTGCGGACCCTGACTGACTAGACCAACCAGCCCCCCACCTGCGACCAAACGGCCGCCGACGATAGCTGTTTGTGTGAGTGTGTGTGTGCTCTCAACATTGCACTCCATCACACCTTCAATCACTTCAATTCCCAACCCTGGCCTGATGCACCCTTTCCCTCAGGCCTTGTGAGCGGCTCAGAGTCATCGACGACGCGATATCTCCTACCCCGTCCGAAGTTCGGCACCTGCCGCTGAACCCGTGCGCGCCCATCAACTCCCCCAGCCTGGATTGACCGAACGATCAGGCGCCGACAGCTTTTTTCCTTCCTCTTCTTCTTCTCCTCTGCATGCTGGATTTGCAAGACCTCGCCCTATACAGCCCTCGCATGTCCGGTCCACCGCGCTCTGAACACAGGCGCAGAACAGAACACCAGTCAACATGTTCTGGAGATTCGGCGGTTACGCCAACATCTCGACCATTGACACCATCCTCGAGAAGCCAGACTTCTCCCTCGAGGACCTCCTCGACGAGAGCGATTTGATACAAGAGCTCAAGCAGCACAACACAAAGCTCATCGAATACTTGCGCGAGGACAAGGTTCTACAGAAACTGCTCGAGTATGTTGTCGCCCCCAGGCTCGAACCCGTCGAGAATCCCGACGAGGAGAAGGAGGACGAAGACAAGAAGAAGGGCAAACTAGTTCTTCCCTTTGGCCGGCCCCGTGCCTCCTCGGGCGCCACCACCGACGGCGAGCACGATGAGGACGAGGGCGAGAAGAAGCGCAATCGCTATGCCTACGTTGCCGCCGAGGTGCTGTCTTCGGACAACTGGAGCATCTACGAGGCACTCATGGAAGGCACATCGCTGCTTCGCGACTTTTGGAACTTCCTCAAGCTGCCTGCCCCCCTCGACCCTCTGCAGGCGAGCTACTTTACAAAGGTGAACGAGTCCTTGTTCGACAAGAAGACGGAGGAGATGCTCGATCTCCTCAAGTCGCTGGACAGCGCCATCCCCGACATGCTCCGCCACGTCGACTGTCCCATGATCATGGACCTGCTGCTCAAGATCATCAGTCTCGAAAGAACTGACTCGGGACAAGGTATCGTCGAGGTATGTCGTTGATTGCAACGCACCCCCGCCTACCTCCATCTCGAGGCTGACTGACTGAATCATGATGTAGTGGCTGTATACCAAGGATGTGATGCCAACTCTGCTGTCCTTCCTCGGGCCCGAACACAGCTGGGCGACTCAGACCTCGGCCGGCGATTTCATGAAGGCAATCATCACCGTCTCGGCGAATGCCTCGCAGAATGAGCAAGCCTGTATCGGACCCAATGAGCTCACCCGCCAGCTCGTGTCCAAGCCATGTGTGGAGCAACTCATCACGTACATGCTTGGTGGTGGTAACCCCTTGACAGTGGGCGTGGGCATCATCATTGAGGTCATACGAAAGAACAACTCCGATTATGATCCGGATGTCGGTCCCGATAACAACGCGGCCCCATCTTCTCGTGATCCGATTTACCTGGGCACGCTCCTCCGTCGGTTCGCCGACCGAGTGCCTGACTTCATGAACCTGATCATGAACACGAGCGCCGAGAGACAGCGCATCGCCTCCACCTTTGACGATGACATCGAGCCTTTGGGTTTCGATCGCTTCAAGACATGTGAACTGATGGCGGAATTGTTGCACTGCAGCAACATGGCCCTGCTCAATGAAGTCGGATCCGAGCAAGTGATTGCACTTCGTGACCAGGAGAGACGGAGACTGCGAGCTGAGGGAAAGCTCATCCCTGCCCGCACCGAAGAGGCGCAGTCATCGGCCGAGGACTTGACCATGCGCGGACGCCACTCGTCGCCAGACGATAATCGACGTCTTGAAGTTACTAATGCTTCCGACGACGACGGTTTTGAGGAGGTGACACCATCTGGCGAAATGACAGAGGATACCTCTCACGAGTTTGTCAAGGCCGAGGACGAGATGCCGCCAGGACCCATCTCTTCTTTCCTGGACAAGGATGACGATGATGACTTTGTCGACGAGCCACTGAGCTCACCGAGATTACATGTACAGGACGCCAAGGTCAATGACTTGCCAGACATTGAGAATCCCGACATGGTCGTTGCCCCGCTCTCCCCAAAGAAGCTTGCTGCTGAGCCTGTCCTCTCCCAGGACGGCCAGGCTGAGGGCAGCGAAACAGAGGAGAAGCTTGCTACAGCAGCACCAGAGTCCCCGGCCACTGGACAAGAAGTGGATGCACCTGCCAAGGACGAAGGTTCGGATGACGTTGCAGAGCCCGGGTCAACAGAAGGCCAGTCGGCCGGCGACAAGCTGCAGGCAGAGCTGGAGTCGACCATTTCGGACTTCGCAGCAAGCACCAAGACAGAGGACTCGAACGAAGCGCCTGGGGACAACCTCGACCCGACGGCTCATCCGCTGAGCGATGTTAAACCAGGATCCATCGAGTTGGAAGCAACGCCGGCTACAGACAAGGGCGATGCGTCCAACACTGTCGGACACGGGGCAGATCAGTCAACGCAACAAGGCTCCAGCAGTGAACCGGCTGATCCGGTCGTCGGAGACTATCTCAAGATGCAATTTGTCGAACACAAGGTTGTCCCGACGATATTGGTGAGTTCAATTCAGTTCCTAACCCGCCTTTTGGCACTTTCCCCATGCTAATCTGATCTCATCTTCCGCGACCTGCAGTCGTTCTTCTTCAAGTATCCTTGGAACAATTTTCTCCACAACGTAGTCTACGACATTGTGCAGCAAGTCTTCAACGGCCCCATTGATCGCGGCTTCAACCCGACACTGGCCATCTCGCTCTTCGAGGCAGCCGACATTACGAACGCCATCATCAATGGGCAGAACCGCAGCGAGGAGTCGCAGGCCAAGAGCAAGACTCGCATGGGCTACATGGGCCATTTGACCCTCATTGCCGAGGAAGTAGTCAAATTCACGGAGCGCAACCCTCCGGAGCTCCTGTCGGAGCTGGTACTGGACCGGGTCATGAGCCAAGACTGGATCAACTATGTCGAAGGCGCCTTGGCCGAGACGCGCGAGAGAGATAATGCCATTCTCGGCGGCGTCAGGCCCGAGGTCGCCATGAGCAACCGTGCAGCCATGGCTGGAAACAACCTCGGCATGGCTCTTGGCCAGATCGGCCTCGGCAGTAATCAGGGCTCCAATGCCCTCTCTGACGCGGGCCTCAATGGCGGAGGCGATGAAAACGGGAGTGCGAGCAGCTATGGCGGGGCTTTTGCGATTGGCGGCGGCGGCATGGCCGGATCGGGATCCGACTTTGATCGCAATTCCAGCGACGAGGACGAAGATTCCGAAGAGAATGAAGAGGACGCAGTACATGAGGTAAGTCTCTATTAGTCATCAGTCCATCGTCCCAACCTTTCGCGGGTACGTGCCCCTCCCTTACTGTATGTGCTGGCGGGCAAAATTGACTGCTGGGCTTTGCGGCACTGTTGCGTCTTGCCGCCTTCAGGACGCGTGTACTGGGAGCCCACGATCTGACAGGCAGAGTAGTTCCGCTCATACACGGGCTCGTTGAATGATCAATCGTCGCTGGATCCACCTTCCATCCCGCCTCCGCCTCCGCCGCCGCCGCCGTTGAACGTGCCGCCCTCCCGCGCGCGTCTGCAACTGGCAGCGCGCCTGGCCATGCACCAGAAGAACAACGCGGGCGCTGCGGCTCAGTCTGCTCAAATCGAGGGCGGCGACGATGAAGACGAAAACGATGATCTGCAGCTGACCAGAGAGCCCAACAGCATTCTGCGGAATCCATTTGAAGACGATGCCGAGGGCGTGGACGATGACGACAGCGACGATGGTCTTGGAGGTGGAGAGAATTCGAGCTGGAACTCGCAGCACGGTCGCGGCAGCTGGTGGCGGAGTGCCCTCTCCCGAAACCGGCAAGAAAAGTTCGGCGACGGCCGCGACGACTCGGACTCTGACAACGATGAGCACAACGACGAGGAGGACGAGGAATTTGGCGACTTTGCCATGCCTGAGGAGGAGGCCAGCAATGAAAAGAGCAACGTCATTGTGAAGCCACTGCCTGTGCACCCTCCCAACCAAAACCAGAAGAGTTCGGCTTTTACGAGTCTATGGCCGTTTAGCAGTCAAGGTTTCGGCGCCAAGGACAAGGAGAAGGAGGCGTCAAAGGAGGAGGGGGCTGAGAAGACAGAGCACGAGGATATGACGAATGACGATGGGGGCAAGATCAAGAGCACTCAAGTGGCCAAGGCACGATCGAGTATCGAGGACCCCGACGAAGAGGAGGTGATTGTCTAGATTCCTGACCATGACGGAATGAATCCTCGGCGGCGGGATACGCGAGAGAGAGCGAGCCAGAGGCACCTTGAACCTCGCCGCCATTTGACTTGTTTGCACGAAATATGCCAGGCATGAAGATAGAGATANGCCAGAGGCACCTTGAACCTCGCCGCCATTTGACTTGTTTGCACGAAATATGCCAGGCATGAAGATAGAGTTAGCGCTGCTGAGCACGAAAAGGGACGGAGGAAATACCGCGTCCAGAAGGACGACGTTAGTTTTTTTGTATGGCTGGCGCGAGCGGAAGTCGGGGTACCGCATGGGTTACGTGTATAATATATGTGTTTCTAGGATTCCTAGGATTGCCGCCCTCTAAAGACGGCTGTGTCGCGTGTGTAGTACTCGAATTGAAATTCTCGGGATGGGGTTCTCACAAGGACTTGAACATGCTCCCTGCTTGTCTCTTCCAGGTATAATGAATGACTAAGTTATTCAGGTATCTAATCTTGCAAGCTGCAACCCCCCAGCCGCCGACCTACTAGAAGGACAACAAGATGGGGCATTGTCCCGGGAGGCCACTTTTGATCGCGTAGTCTTGCCGGGAGAGAGTCGCGACAATGGAGTCCGGCTGTGTGCCCGGTCCCGAAGTTATTCGTCGTCATCCCCCCGTCCTCCGATACCGGTGCGTTTTGCGTGTCGGAGGATCCGAGTCAGTCTTTCCGAGTTAGTCATTCTGCCCATTGGATGAACTGGCTGTTGGTACGGAGTACGTGATCAGTGATACGCGGGTTGCCCTCCTGCCGCCTATATAATGCTCAGAATACAACCACAAACAACACCAACAGCAACAGCAGCCGGCGGCAGCAGCATAAAATCAGCAGCGTACAAGGATTGACCAGACGACTGGCCATCTCAGGGAGCTGGGGTAACATCTACAACGGCGCCGTCACAATGTCCAACAGTGTACCCTTGGGAGAGGTGCTCGCTGATGCCGGACCAGCCAAACAGCCCGAGCACTTGTCGATAGACGGACACTATACGAGGCTCGAGCCAATCTCCACGTCCCATGTATCAGCCCTCTACCAATGCCTCTGTCGAGACTCTCCGGTGGAAACATGGGCCTACATGGCTGCCGGTCCCTTCGCGAGCGAGGAAGCCTTTGCCGCACACATTCACAGCATCGCGGCGTCAAAGGACCCCCTCTTCTTCACCGTCGTGCCCAAGGTTGACCTGCCCGGGATAGCCGCCGGCAGCCCTGTGGGCTATCTGAGCCTCATGCGAGTAGATGTCAAGAACCGCGGGGTTGAGATAGGCAACGTCACCTTCTCGGCGGCTCTGCAACGCACCACGGTGGCGACGGAGGCTCTCTTCCTGGCCATGAGGCACTGCTTTGAGGACCTCGAAAACCGGCGGCTCGAGTGGAAGTGCGACAGCCTAAACGCGAAGAGCCGGCGCGCCGCGCAGCGGTACGGATTCGTTTTTGAGGGCATATTCAGGAAGCACTTCATTGTCAAAGGCCGCACGAGGGACACAGCCTGGTTCTCCATCGTGGACGACGAATGGCCGGTGATGAAGAGTGCGCTGGAGTCATGGCTGGCCGCTGGGAATTTCGACGACAACGGCCAACAGATACAAGGCCTGGTAGAGATTAGGAAAGAGTTGTCTTCGAGGCCGTCGTGATGTTGCAAAGGGGGGAACTCTCTCAGTGGAAAGATGTGACGGAACAGTTGGTGATGGCCCTCCCAGAATGAATCGGTGTCGGTAATTTCATTGCTGAAACACGGAGAAATAACGGAGTCTTATGAAAGGCATCATAGTATTTGAGACTAGGTCGTACCTGGGCGTTCATGGATATTTCACAGCCTCTCGGAAACTTTTCGCCGGTCTCTCCCTGCCGTGGCTTGTGACTGACGATGGTCGCGAAAAAGTGTCCGAACAAGCATATGAATAAGTGCAGCCCGGCGGCTGATCTCTAGTGTCTGACGCACCTCTCAGAATACCTACCTACCTACCTAACTAGNAAGTGCAGCCCGGCGGCTGATCTCTAGTGTCTGACGCACCTCTCAGAATACCTACCTACCTACCTACCTAGGTATTTGCGAGCGCGAGCCAGATCAATCATCATCCCTCGTCCGCTTGAGGTCGGCTTATACTCACTCTCCGGGTGAAGACCACGACCAACATATTCCAAGCGGTGCCCGTGGGCCCGCCAGTCATGGACTCTTTGCTGTCCTCGCGGCGAAGGTTTCTCACCTCGCGGGGTCACCATTATTCTTACGTCTTCGTACCCGGCTCACCAGACAAACCAGTTCTGCTGTTTATTCATGGCTGGCCGTCCCATATTGACGACTGGATCTTTCAGATACGCCACTTTGCCGCCCGGGGCTATAGTATCATGGTGCCAGACATGCTTGGCTACGGCGACAGCGGTGCGCCTTCGGAAACGAGGGAGGGCATACCGGCTCAGGCTTCTCGCTCAAGATCTGGCCGAGCTCCTCGACCAGGAGCAAGTGCAGAGGGGGGTCGGTATTGGTCACGATTGGGGCGCGACGATTCTGTCTCGCTTTGCCATGTACCACTCTGAGCGGGTGCTGGCACTGGCCTTGCTGGGCATTGGGGCGTCCAGACCTGGAACCGACTTCAACCTCGATGCCATCAACGATATGACCAGGAGGACCACGGGATCTGAGATGCTGGGCTACATTGCATATATCAGCCGCGACACAACTTCACAGAGTGCGATGGAGCAAAATGCTGGATCAGTCACGAGTGTGCTCTTTGCTGCAAAATCAGACTGCTGGGACCGCCATCTGCGACCGCTGGGCGCCTTGAAATCGTTTCTTGAACGTGGCGGCCGCGATGCCGTAGGGGCCTGGTACCCGCAGGAGCTGCAAGAGAAGCACTTGAGCATCTTCGGGAGACACGGTGGCTACCTGGGGCCGAGCCAATATTACAAGATGCTGAACCATAACCTTTCGGTGCCCGATGAAGAGCAGCTCGGCGACTTTACCATCGCTCAGCCGGTCTTGCTTGCGGTACCCAAGGACCCAGCGGCGTCGAGCCAGATGCAGTTCCAGATGCTCTCGGCTTGGGCCACGGACATGGACATGGTACAATTCGACCCGGGACACTGGGTACACATTGAGAGAAGCGAGGAGACGAATGCTGCCATCGAGAGGTTTCTAATAAAGCACACCGGCACGCAGCACACTGTCTGAAGTTATATAGCATGCCTCTTGTGTCTGGGATCGGGGTACCAAAACGGTTGCTTGAGCCTTTTGGGTGAAATAACTGTACCAGCCAGGGCTGCTTACACCCTGTCCATATCGTGACACGCGAAATGGAATTCTGGTTTCCTAGATGCGTCCGACAAAGGCCCGAAATCGCAACGTATTTACTTACTTCCTCTCTCGTAACCCAATCATCAAGTTTACTCGCGTCTACTTGAATCCCGGGACTTCTTCCCTCTTTGCGTGCGGAGAAACCTGGTTCCAACGCACCTTGTTATAACGAACGCGCCGCAATGCAGCGAACAATGGTTGTCCCCGCAATTGGAGATTTCAACCACAGTCGAAGCTGTACAAGTGGAAGAAGAAGTGGCTACTGGTTCTCTTTCTCAATACATGGCAGGAATTGTGAGATTCGGGTCGAGTTCAGTTATCTACTGATCATTTGCATGATTGGTAGTTCAATTTCTCGTCCTATATCTTCGTCAAGATGCAATTGTTTCGATCTCTTTCCCTTGTCACTGCCGCCTCGGCCATCCAGCTGAAGGATGATTCATTTGCCATCACAATCGACGATGACACTGGGGCAGTCGTCTCAATTCGAAATCCCAACGACGACGCCTTGAACTGGATCGGTTCGGCAGATAATGCCCCCTGGCTGCCACCGTCGGCTCGATTGGGTCTGGGATACGCAGATATAGGCTCGGCCTCGCTGCACCGAGGCTTCTGGATCAACGCCTCGGTGGGCTTGGCTGATGCAACTCAGAGTACTTCAGTCTACAGTGTCGGTGCGCCCAATGTCACCGTCAAGAGGACCTTGGACAGTTCGAGCCAGTTCCAGTCCGAGTCTCCAGGACTCGGCGCAGTCACTGGCCATCTACACCCCCCCCCCCCCCCCCCCCCCCCCCC
>JACVEI010000928.1:0-18911 GCA_018115615.1 Pestalotiopsis sp. DP-2020a | reverse complement strand
CCCCCCCCCCCCCCCCCCCCCCCCCCCAATTCAACGATCACTACACCAACTCCCTGGATGTGCAAGCCAGCAGGACACATGCGCACATCTGAGCTGGCGGCCTCACCTCATCATGGGTCAAGACCACGCGCATGAACGGCACAGGCCCGCACTTGGGGTTGGTAGTGACCGAGGGGCCGTCTCAAGGGATACAGCATCGAAGCACGCGACCCCGTGACATCCTCCAATACGCGAGGCGCCGTCCTTTCGCACCCAGTGGTCCCGTCGCTGGACTCCGGGGGAGTCGACAAGTCTAAGCTGGACACTGTTTTGGCACGAGAGCTGGGACGATTTCTTCAGCAAGGCTGCGGAGCTGGGCCAACTCCTCGCCAGCAGAACGAGTTTTATCGCGTCCAATCAGCAGGGTCCCAGTGGGAGGAAACACCGCACTGGACGGGGCATATGTGGTGTACGATAACCAGATGGATGGTCGCGTGACCTTTGACACGGCATCGGATCGCAATTCGGGCCGTGAACGGTTGGGCATGGGAGTTCTGATGGGTCGCCACCTCGTGAACTCGGGCGATGCTGACCTGGAAGCATCCCTGGTCGACTACTACCGCTTCGTGTGTACTCATCTGCAGCGAGACGACGGGTTCGTATACAATGGACCGGATGCCGACCGCCGCCGCGTGTACAACTTCCCATGGGTTGCGCAGCTGCACGTGCAGATCGCGAAACTGGACCTCGCCCTGCCTGATGACCTCGCCTCGCCGACGCCACTCCAGCGCTTCATGCTCACACTGGAGAGCATGTACGCCAACGGCGCGACTGATACCTACCCCATCGGCGTCCCCATCTACGAGGACCTCGCCGTTCTCGGGTCTGCGGGCAACGAGACTGCCTTGGACCGGGCACTGGAGCTCTTCGTCGCTCACGGGGAGCGGATCGCCGAGATTGGTACCAACTACCCCGCCGGGGAGGTGAACTACGAGCAGTCTCTTGTCGCCCCGGCAGCCATCATCCCGCTCGAGCTGTACCTGTACACGGGGAACAAGAGCTGGATCACCGTGGCGGACCCTCACTTCGACCTCCTCGTCCAGTTCGGCGGCCGCCAGCCCGACTACCATCTCCACGACGTCGCCATCCGCCACTGGGACGGATACTGGCTCGGCAAGGACCGCACGTGGGGGGATGTCTTCCCTCACTACTGGAGCACGTTGACCGGCCTGGCGATGCACTACTGGGGGCTGGCTACGAACGACTCGTCCTATACGGGACCCGGCAGAGGGTACCACGAGGTCAAACCTGGCCCTCTTCGCGGCCGACGGCAGTGCTTCTTGCGCTTGGCTCTATCCATTGACGGTCGATGGGAGGAACGGACATTACAAGGATGCATATGCCAATGACCAGGACTGGGCTCCGGCTCACCTTCTCCAGCTGCAATTATTCCGATCTAAAGACCTTTTGTCGCTTTTTGATTTTGCAAGGCAAGCGCAGCGAAATGAGGATTTACCTCGAGCATTCTGCTATTCAGATGATGAGTCGTGGTTCTTGATTTGGGCGGTCACGGAGGCGGATCGTGTTCGGTCAGTAGGCAAGTCACTCACGACAGAAAACGTCCCATTCGAATACAGGTACAAGACGCGGGGAAAATAAAAATAAAAGAATTGTAGAGTAAAAACGTGCAAAAAGAACAACATACAACACCGGGGATTCGCTGGCCGTCACCGATCCAACTACTAATCCAGCCGTCTCCAGTTTATCTAGGGCAGAGCGGACGGGATGCCGAGTTCTCTAGAGCGTATGGTTGTATGTGATTATCGTTGCTGTTTTCGTTGTATGTGAACAAAAGAAACGCGTAGCTTCTGATACATGGTTGTCGCTTCTTCTAGCGAGCCCAAGACGGTGCCTGCTTCGCGTCGACGGGCAAACCCCTCCACCGGCTCTCCCACACCCTCCCGTCCTTGATCACGGATAACAGGTGCTTGTCGGGGTCGCTCAAGATGCCAACATTCCGCAGTGGGTCTTGGTTCAAGATGAGCAGGTCGGCGGCGAAGCCCTCCCTGATCTGGCCGAGGAAAGCCTCTTGGCCTAGCATCCGGGCCGGGTTCACCGTCGCTGCCCTCAGCACCTCGTCATCGCCGAGGGCTCTCTGGCGGATGGCGAACTCGCCGCTCTGCTCTGCCGTCAGCGGCCCCAGGAGATCGCTGCCGTAGCACATGCTGACGCCGGCCGCATGAGCGACTCCGAGGCTCTGGAGGCCCCTTCTTAGAACCTCCTTGTTCTTGGCCGCGTTCTCTGGCGGCAAGAAGCCCTTGTACTTGTCCGTCTTGGCCATGGCCTCGTACGTCACCAGAGTCGGTGTCAGCCATGCCCCGCGCTCTGCCATGAATCGGGCCGTGTCCTCGTCGACGAAGTTGCCGTGCTCGATGCCCTTGACGCCGTTGGACACGGCGTGCCGAATGGCCCTCGGCGTGTAGGCGTGCGCCGTGACAAATGTCCCGTACGACTCGGCGACCTCGACGACGGCCGCGATCTCGGCCGACGTGAACTGCGTGTTGCTGAGCTTGTCGCTGGGCGATGCGACGCCGCCGCCCACCATGATCTTGATGAAGTCGGCGCCCGTCCGCAGCTGTTCGCGCGCGGCCCGGATACACTCGTCCACGCCATCGACAACGACGCTGAGGCCGCCGTCTGCCTGCTGCTGCCCGCCGCAGCACATAGAGCCAGAATGGTCATGGGGCCCCCTCCTGTCACCGTGGCCGCCCGTCTGGCTCAGTGCGCGGTTGGCGATGAACAACCTGGGCCCGGGGAAGACGTCATCGGCAATGGCCTCCTTGAGAGCCAGCGTGGCGCCCCCGCAATCGCGCAGACTGGTGAACCCGCGCCTCAGGCTTTGTGATGCCACAAAGGGCTGGCGGAAGTGGCTCACCGCCGCATCGTCGCCCATGCTCCCGTCGAGCGATGGCGAACCGGGGACTGCCGCCAGATGGACGTGGGCATCGATCAGGCCCGGGCACAGGTACAAGCCCGCGCAGTCTACGAGTATGCTGCCGTCTCCATCTGCATCGATGGGCGCCGGTGGACTGTGCGCATATCTGACGTGCTCAATCTTGCCGTCCGATATCTTGACCCAGCCACCGGCGCGGGTCTTCCCGGCGGCCGGATCAACGACGAGGGCGTTGGCAAAAGTGTACGACTTGCGCGGCGGGAGCTTCCACGGCTTAATGAGCTTCTCAGTGTCCAAAGCTTCTGGTTCAACTTTCAGGGGCCGCTCCTCACTTGCAATCTCTCCCAAGTGACCGGGACCGGCCACTGCGAACTTGAGCAATGTCATCGGAGCACCAACTATTTACTCGAATGATAAAAAAGGGTATGTACGGCTGGGTAGCTGCTCAAGCGACCAGGGCTTCAGGGCGATGTGACATACAGCAGCTGTTTCAAAGACTCTGGTAGCAAGCAATGTAAAGCCCGGAAAGTGATGTCGAACAGGGGACAAGAAGAGTCACGAGTATCAGTACCATGGATTTATACTACTATTATGTGCAGATCATCGGCTATCTGCCATGCAACGGTCAACCGCCCCACCATATCTGCCAACGACCCGAAGGGCATCGGTGGGTTAGACACCAGCCCCTCACCTGATATGTTGCGTCAGGCAAGGCAAGGAAGGTAGATACGCAGGTTATAGAACACATCAATTTCTCCGGCCGTTCACATGTAACACAGTATGGAATGAAATGAGATAGATTCCCAGTCTTTCTCGCCAGACCGCTCAAACAGCTTTTATTCATTATACCATCTAAAGACCACCTCTACAAAACGAGGACTAACGACAAGGGGTATGGTTTCCGAGTGACGCCTTAGAAATGCATGTATCAAGTCAGAAACGCTATGTAGGCGTCTCCGTATTCCATCATGTATGGAAACTGCGATCAAGCATAAGGCCATTGCTTCCTCTGCTTGTTTTCTCACGACCCTGGTGGCTACCGACCAGAGTCCAGCATGTCACCGAAAGAAAGAGGATTGCATTGCCTCGGTGCGCTCATTCCCCATGGCTCCGTCTACCCAGGAGCCGGGGCATCTAAGCTTGGCGTAATCCGTGATTCTCAAGAACGATTGAATCCTTGCTTTGCCTAAAAGGAAGAGAGAGAAAGGAGTTAGTTGGTGACCAAGCAAGTTGAAAACGGTTTCCTTACCTTCATCTGTTCTATCCGGGCCTTGAGTTGACTAGTCACCTCGGCAGCACGTTTCCAGCTCTCGACACCGTTGGTGCTGCTGTGGCCGCCACCGCCCGCCACCGAGCTCGTCCCAGATGCCGTTCCGCCGTGGCCGGCCCCGTCGTCAACAGGAGTGCTTCGGAACCCACGGGCAGGACTGCCGCGGCCACTCGATCCACTGCCGTATCTCAAGTCGGGGCTCATCATCTTACTTCTGGGGTAGCTCGGCGGCGGGTCGCCGTTCTCCTTTTCTTCGGAGAACGAGCTGGTAAAGCTCGACCTGGTCGCTCTACCGCCCGGGAAACCGCCACCATCACGGTATATGCCCATGTCGTCGTGCGTCGGGCTGCCGAGGCCAGGGCTGACGACACCAGAGTTCACACTCGCGGCCTCGGCCTTGCTGAGAGCCCTCTTGAGGCGCTCGAGCTCACGTCGCAGTCGCTCATTGGTCTGTTCCGCTGCCTCGGCGTCACTACGCGCTCGGACGAGTTGCGTCTCCTTCGCCTTGATGCTAAGTACATCTCTCGTGTGGTCCTCGATGAGCTGTGCGTTCTGATTCTTGAGTTCCTGGATCTCAGATGCTAGCTTGCCCCTTTCTTGGCGCATCTCGTCAGCTTGTCTCAAGAGTCGCTCATTGGCATTTCGAAGCTCCTCGAGCTCGGCCCGCTCCATCGCGCTGAAGCCGCTAGAAGGAACTGGCGATGTCGGAACAGGTGCCGCAGCGACGGGCGCGGCCGGCTTGGCTAGAGAGCGTCCTGCAAGACCGCCTCTTCCCAGACCCATTCGCGGGCGCGGCGGCGGCGAAGCCTGCATCGGCTCTTCGTCCTCCACGGGAGGCGGCGGTGCTGCCGCCGCCGGGGCTCTTCGTGGAGATGCAAGTCCGCTAGGACCGGCGAGGCGGCCACGGGGAGCCTTCAGACCACCCAGTCCAGCTCTCGGGGGTGCGACTTTGTTTGCAGCCGGGGTGGCCCTCGAGGATGGCTGTGGTGCAAGTGGTGCCGCATCTGCAGCAGCAGCAGCAGCTGGAGGCGGCTTTTTGAGCCCAGCCGGGGCCTTCCTGGCACCACCCACCACCTTCTTCGGTCCACCAGGTGGAGCACGGGCCGCAGGCGCAGGCGGTGGCTTTGGCTTGTCCTTGGCCTTGACTTCGGCTGTGTCAAAGTATTCCTTGATCTTGTTCTTGCGTATGTCGTCGAGGCCCTCGAGATGTGGGTTCATGGCACGCTCGCCAAGGATCTTCATGACAGTTCCCAAGACTTCGGCGCCACCAGAGCGCAGTCCTTCACTTGATTCTGCCAAGAGCTTCTTGGCAAACTCCACCAGGGTAATAATCTCTTGCTTGCTGGGTACGTCGCGAGTCGTTCTCAGACACCGGACTAGAAACTTCATGGTGCCCTCCTTCACCTGAGGATTCTTGTGGACAAGGAAGGTGGTGATGTCTTCCATACACTCACTGAGATCAGTGGCCAGGAAGACCTGATCAAGTGCTGCGCCGAGCGCGTCGGAGACCGAAGCCTTCTTCTCCTTTAGACGTTCCATGATGGGCGCCATGACGACGGATCTATATTTTCCGTAGCTCTTCCGCAGTCCTTGAGCTAGAACTTCGATGCACTGGGCTGCCTGTGTCACGACAGCAATGTTTGCATCCTTCATACACTTGGCCAATCCACGGTTGATTTCGCCAAAATCGCCGTCCTTGATTCTCGGCACATTGAGCAGTGCGTACAGAGCTTCCAGTGCCTCCTTGCGCTCCTTCCACTTTGATGAGGCGAGGTTGTCGTGGAAGTTGGCGGGAACCTTGGACAAGACGTCTTGCGGCTCGGCCAGGTCGAAGGCGTCCACCTCGCCAGGCTCTTCTGCGGCGTCACCTTCATCGTACTCTTCCTCGCCAGCTGCGCCGGCTGCGGGAGCACGAGCTGCGGCCTCTTGCTGTGATCGTAGTAGCCTCTCCTGTTTGGGCACACCTTCAGCCTTGACCTTTTCGAATTGTGCTTCCAGGTCCGACTGTTGGGTCGGCTTGAGATCGCCCCAGAACATGGGCTTCATGGCATCCCTGAGCCAGCGGTAAAACTCGACGGCGAGGTTGGTGGCTTCTGCTCTGACATTCTTGTCGGCGTGGCCGAAGACTTTTGGTAGTATCTTGAGAACGGGTTTCGGGTCGGCAATTTTGCAGCCATAGTTGTGAAATATGCTGGTGAGGGCGGCCAGCGCGGCAGCGACCACTTTTGGCAGCTTGGCTGAAAGGGCGGGAAGTATGTCCTCGATGACAGGGCCGGGGACATCCAATTCGACGAGCAGCAGCAATGCCTCGACCGCCGAAGCTTTCGTGGCTGGTCTTGTAGATATCAGGGCCTTCTCGCAGATGGGAGTTACGACCTGATTGCGCGAGCGCACACAGTTCTCCTTGCCACCGAATTTGAGAAAGGCGCAAAAGGCAGCGATGCCATCTGACTGTGCGGCAACGTTGGAATCGACCACGGCGCCCTTCCACAGACTGGGATCCTGGTTGAAGGGGCGGAAGGCGGGATCGTACTCGTCGGGGGTGGCTTCGAACTGCTTCGCAGCCTCCTCGTATGCGGCCTTGCGGACTTTCCAGACCTTGTGAACCCATCTGTCTGTGAGTGGCAGAGAGCTGTAATCGGGCTCTCCGTCGGCCATGTTGGCGGTCGGATTTCGGGACGCTTTCGTTGCCGTCTCGATGCGGGACGCAGAAGATCTCGAGTCGTGATGGGGAGGAGAGTCTGCTGCTGCTAGGGCCGAGGTCGGAGAAGCAGGCGGCGTGGGCTCTTGTGTTTTCTGTCGCTTCCAGAGTTTGATATTCTTGAACGTGGAGGGCGCTTCCTTTCCTCTGGTTCTGCTCGGGCTCGGGGCGGGCGAGAGTGATAGGGTGTCAGCTGCTTTACAAATTAGTCGTCGCAAACGGTCGAAGGGCATCTTGGCATGGTGCTGGCGAGATTTCGAGGATAGCAAAAAAAAAAAAAAAGAGAGGGGCATTGAAGGGGCGTGACCAGGCGCAGAGCCGGCAGATGTAGACAACAGCAGGAAGCGGCGACGATAGCGGAATCTGAGATTGAGTACGACCGCACCTGCGGCTGCAACTGCACCTGCGCAGCGACGTGATCCGCAGCAAACGCCTAATCGCTCGCGAGGGCAGACCGAGTCTCTTTCTCCGGGGGACAGCGGCGAGATGGAATGGAGGGCAGGGCCGAGTCGGGAGGGACGGAGCAGAGAAGCGCAGAGCAGAACGCAGAGCAGACGAGAACCGCTCCGGATAATGCTTCGATTTGGTTTTCGCCAGAGGCAGTCGCGCCGGGCTGGGTGAAACTTGGGCAGAAGCTGCGACTTTGAATGACAGGCTAGGTATTGTTTCCATTCCCTCATTGTTTGGGTTGGGCCTGCTCTGTCTCCGTTCTTGCCTGCAGCGCAGCTCGCATCCCGTTCCGCCAACTCCCCTCCCCTCTCCCCTTTCCTCCGCCCGTCTTCTCGTCGCGGACGACGCATCGTCCTGGCGCGAGCAGTTGTAAAAGTGCGCGGCCCATGGCGGAGCTCGGGGTGCATGTGCGCGTGCTACGTGTGCGATTCACTGTGCAGAGGTAAAAGAGGTCAACGTACATTGAGTGTGTTCCAACACGATTGGACTCTGCAGAATGGGTGCAGATGCGCTGGGTTGCTTGCTGCTCGGGAGCAAGTCGTGGTATACGTATGTTTGTTTGTAGGAGAGAGCGTTTTCTTAAACCGTTTGGTTCAGACCAAGATGGAGAGAAGTGTCCGTAAGGGGGTGAAGACGCGAAGAGAAGGGGAGGAAAAATTAATGTTTCTAGCTGGCGACTTTTTCAAGGGTCTGGCACATTTTAGGTAGCCAGTGGAAGTCGGTGATGATGTCGGTTTGTTTGGTTCGACTGGCTGCCCCCCGTAGTCAAGGGACCTACCAGGCGATTGGGCGAAGGAGGGGGGTCAAGTGGGCAACGAGGCAATGAATGGCAACAAGAAAGCATTGGCTCCCGTCGCCGTCCAATCTCATCAGCCGAGTGGGAACATATGGGCAGCCAAGCAGGGGTCGCGTCGGGCAACGGGGCAGCACTGACAGGCCGCTAAAGGAATACGTCGCACAGAAACGACCGACCTCAGGGTTGGGCTGCAGTGGGGTCACAGTCACCAGTCCCAGCCGACAGGGTAAACCCCATCATTCAAATCTTGTTGACCTTGAACACCCAATCTGGGTATATCTCTGTCTATTGTTTACCGGTCATTCGGCTTACAGGCGTCTCTCCTTGATCCAACGGAAATTTATACAAGAAATACTAATGCTACCGAAAACCAGAGGAAGGAAACATCAAATGGCTAGGTAATAGAAGACAGACGTAGTCCGGCTGTCCACCACGCCACTAGCGTCCAGGTACCGTGAACCATTCACATGGCAATGTTGACCAGTATGATTGCAGAAGCGCAGTCTGGCAACGATGACTTACTTGCATACCCCGAGGTCTACGAGTAGGCTACAGCTAAAGACTCTCCGAGCAAAGGCTAGGTAATAAAGCCTCACTCATGAGCCTTGAGTCAGTTCAACTCCAGCAGCCTATGGTTTTATTGGTGTTTTCCGCATTCGATCGCTGGAGAGAATGAAAAGGGACGGATTCGAGGCTGAAGCATGTTCCGTTGGAGGGTGCTTCCAGTCTCGTCTTGGCCGGCTGTGTTTTTGTTGCTTGAAAAGCCAAAAGGTCATTCTTATCCCACTTCTCTTGGCCATACGATATCGACATATCTAACACTTACTATATTCTTTGCGGCACTGCTTACGTAGCAGAGACCTATCTATATATTATTTTTATGGGAGAACGATCAGCTTGTATCATTTGTTGCCCCGACGTCACTGATCATATTACCTCGAATTCGGGTCGGTATCTATTGGAGTTTCGCCGTGTTGCTGCGCAGAGTGTAACCTCGAGACAAGTTCATATATGGAACGAGTGGCTGCTCAAGTACATAGAAAATAAACACATGGACTTTTGAGTGATTTCGAAATACGGGACGTGCCGTTTCTTACAGCAGCTCGGGACGAATATGTTGGAATATATTTCTCGAGTTTCCCTTCGCGATACTTTATATTTGACGACGAGTGCGCCGCCGACCAGCAGCAATAAAACGGATGGTGCTGCCCGTCTCGTGGTCAGTTGATCGATCTCAGTTGCAAGCTGCCTCTTCTTGAAACGTGCCTCGAGAGTTCATGTTTAATGCGACCACGAGACTAAGCGGTTTCTACAGTCTACTGACAAGTATAAAACATCAAGCCTATTTTTCTTATGTTTCATAATCATTATGCATCTTGGAAATACAATTGACGACTTGGTCAGTATCAGCTAAAGGGGCTTCGTGTAGCCAGAAGAAGAAGAAGACCAAGACGAAACACTATCTGTACTTGGCAGCTCTAATCTTTCCTCCCAAGCCCAGGACCTTGATATACATGTATTGTATCCCAGAAGGGCTGAACTTGTACTATACTATGTGCGTGAATAAGCCTCTAACCGCTAGGTTAGGTAGGAAAGACACCTAGAAAAGGTACCTAGCCAAGCAAAAGCCCACCCACATGCACCCATCAATGAACCAGACCGCCCGCATGGGTGTGCGCCGCGTACCGCGATTCCAAACCCAGAGCCCCGGCCCCGTCGCCATTCACTCGAACCAACCAAACCACTTGAACTTTTTGGCCCAATGGTTTGTATGTGCCTGTCTGTTTGAAAGAGGGTAGGTAGGTAAAGGCATGTTTTGTTTGCTTCCAATCACCAAAGTCGGCGCCCCCCCCCAGCGAGTGACTACCGCTCACCCCCCAAACTGACATCATCCTACTACCACCATACCCTACCCTCAATCCTCACGCAGTCGTCTTCTTTCCCTTCTCCTCAAGTCTACCAGACAGGCAAGCTGCCCTGAATGCCCCTCGACTGATCTGGGGCGAGACTCTCGGTACACCTTGTCGGGCATCGGCCCAAACGTCGTCCTGCCTGCTGCTCTTGCGCGAGGAAGCAGAACGAGCTCCTGACCGCCCCTCCCCGCCAGCAAAAGAGTACAAGCACAGCTTGATCGGTCGCCCGTCCTCCTATATGTATGCACCTCGAGGCGAGAAAGGCAACCCGACATACCTACAGCGCGCGCCACATCTTACGCAAACCCGGGGCTTATGAAGAAGGATTCCCCATAGGTAGCCAGCCAGCATGAGCAGTCAAATCTTGACGTCGCGCCAAGCTGACGAACTGTGCGTTCCCTGCCTCAACACTGCTGCTCTCTGCTTCTCCCCCCGACTTGCCCTCCGCCTCCTGGTGTGTGTACTAACCTCTCAATCGTACGCCTCAGGCACAAGGCCATTGTCGCGTACCTCTCCTCCAGCAATCTCACCAACACCGCCGAGGCCCTACGCCAGGAGCTCAACCTCGGCGACACCTTTGACGCTACTACTTCCAAGAAATATGAGGGTCTCCTCGAGAAGAAATGGACCAGCGTGGTCCGCCTGCAGAAGAAGGTGCGTGCTCTCGCTCCCTCCTCTCCGTCTGCCAGCCTGCCTCGCCGCTCTAGCCCCCAACGAAGTCTGGACCGAAGAGATCCTGTTGCTAAAATGTGAGAGCTGTAGATAATGGAGCTGGAGGCGCGGAATACCAGCATACAAGCCGAGCTCGACAGTGCGACCCCTACCTCCCTCGCCCGCCGCAGCCAAGACCCCGCCAGCTGGCTGCCCAGATCGCCCGCCAGGCATACTCTGCAGTCGCATCAGAAGCCCATCACCTGCATCGCCTTTCACCCTGTATTCTCGACCCTGGCTTCCGGCTCGGAAGACTACACCATCAAGATCTGGGACTGGGAGCTGGGCGAGCACGAACGCACCATCAAAGGCCACACCAAGGCCGTTTTGGACGTCGACTTTGGTGGTCCGCGGGGTGGGACACTGCTGGCTTCGTGCTCGAGCGACTTGACCATCAAGCTGTGGGACCCTTCGGACGACTACAAGAACATCAAGACACTGCCCGGCCACGATCACAGCGTCAGCGCTGTGCGCTTCATCCCTTCGGGCGCAGCCGGCGCTCCCTCTTCGAGCAACCTGCTGGTGTCCGCCTCCAGAGACAAAACCCTGCGTATATGGGACGTCACTACTGGATACTGCCTCAAGACCATCAGGGGTCACGCCGACTGGGTCAGGGACGTGTTCCCCTCCTTCGACGGTCGCTTTTTGTTATCATGTGGAACCGACCAGACGGCGAGGTTGTGGGACATATCAATGACGAGTCCTGAAAGCAAGGTCACTTTCATCGGCCATGAAAATGTAATCGAGTGCTGCACCTTGGCCCCGCCGGCTTCGTATCAACATCTCGCCAAAATCGCCGGTCAGAAAGCGCCTGCTGCATCTGCAAGCGCAGAGTTCATGGCGACCGGTTCGAGGGATAAGACGATCAAGCTGTGGGATGGGCGTGGGAACTGCATCAAGACATTGGTCGGTCATGATAATTGGGTACGGGCGTTGGTCTTCCACCCAGGAGGCAAATATCTCTTCAGCGTGGCCGACGACAAGACACTCCGGTGTTGGGACCTGGGTCAGGAAGGCAAGATGGTCAAAAACCTGGACAACGCCCACGGTCACTTTATATCTTGCCTCCGGTGGGCGCCTGTTCTCATCAAGGAGCCGGCCATGAACGGGGGCGACGCACAAAACGGCGCCGCTGCCAACGGCACCTCGAAAGCGGGCACCGCACCAGAAGTGCAAATCCGATGTGTTATCGCCACGGGTAGTGTCGATTTGAATGTCAGAATCTTTGCCAACTGAAAATGCCAACTCATACGTTCGACACCGAAGATAGTGAAACAAAGAAGACGAGGGAAGACAATGAAAGATGAGGCCTGTATGCAGCAGCTCGGGTCGACCAAAATGGCCACGGGGTGGTCGGTCGGTCACCGATGGAAGATTCCGGAGCTTGATGCAGGATGCAGGACTCGGTGTTACACCACGAACTGCGGCACCGCCAGTCGCCAGGTAGAGGGGATTTTCACAGGCTCATGACCATGTATACTATTGACTCTTGGAATACCCTCAAAAGGACTGTTTTCGGGGGGTGGGGATTTTGTTGACCGCCATGTTAGATAGATCGGTGCTCTCGTTTCGCCGCCATGACATGCGCGTCCGAGTCCATGATAGACACGAAAACCAAGAAAGTAGATACGAGAATAGATACCCGTTCATCACTTTGAATCACATATCATTTCTATTCCAAATAAAAATTTTTAAAAAATTGGACTACTCGGCGTATAATGCGAGGTATGAATTCGACGAATGGAGGCCATCCACGTCTTTCCCAACGTGATGATCGAATATGAGACCTGGTCCTCAAATCCGATGGATAGTACATCATTCGACCTGTGCTGGCCGTCTTCACCTCAACGGTCCCTCTACCAGACACCTGCGAGGTTCTTAGGCAACCGCCTTGCTTGGATTCAAGTAAATTAGATGAGAGCAGCAAGCAACGCGAATCCACCGGCCAGGACCGGCACTATTACTGCGGGGAAAACTCCGGTCGCCGAAGAAGAACCCGTGGTGCCATAGATGATGGTGGTGCTATCGCCAGTGCTCGTGCCGTCGGTGGCGGTTGCTGTTGTGGTCGCCGTCGTGGCTGCTACGCCGGTGGCATTGCCAATCAAAGATGCGTAGGCAGCACTCTCGGCGCTGACGAGAGACGACTCCAGGGAGGCCGCCTCGGACTGGATGCTCGCCAAGACGGCGTTGTAGGCCGTACCTGCCGCTGTGACGGCAGCCTCCTGGGAGAGGATCGCGGCGTTCAAGCTGCTGATTTGGGCTTGGTAGCTGCTGACGATGGCCGCTGCTTGCGAGGCCTCGGTGACAGCGGTCTCTGCTGCATTGGCCTGTTTCCATTGGGCAGGATATCATTAGTCGTCCATCCGTTTCGTCCGAGCCTCTTGCAGTAGGAGACATACAGCTGCTGCAAAGGCAGTATAGGACAGGAGGGTGTCTTTCAAAAGCATGATTATCGAGGATTCTCTGCCTGGCTTATCGTCAAATGTGTAAAGGGCGAAGAGACGTCCAATAGAATTTCTTCCCGAGACTTGCTGCGACTTCTCCTGGGTTTTCACTGCTGCGACGCGGCCTCTGAAGACGAGCGAGTCGAGAGCAACGTCTGACTGGCATGGCCATCCGGTCATGTCGTACTATATCAATATTCCCGGGGCCTGGCCACCGCTATCGTGAGCCGCGTCATCGAGCGGGTTCTCGAATTTGGGCACCGAGTTAAGAAGTGGATTAGAGCCTATTCGGGCTGCTGGCTACCTTGCAAGTTCAGAGCTCGGGCTCAGTGGGCAACGCGACTCGTTCGTGCAGCATTGTCGAGCCCGGAAAGCTCGAACATGGAATCCGATGGAAATCATGCTTGTAGTTCGTTGTCGTTGCTGGTCGGCCTAGTGGGCGGGACGGCAGGCGCAAGGTCGCTCAAGCCTTCACTTGCGATTAATTTGATAATGTGATATCCGAGCCTGCTGCTTACTGAATGGTACGTAGTCTTCTCGGCTGCTAGCACCGAACCATCGAGTGGACCGATCCATCTACCTGCACTGCCTACGGCATGTATGATCCGGGCACAGGAAGTCCCCCGTCACTCAGCATCAGCAGTACGTCCTGTATCTATGTAAATATACGATAGTTGCTGTTTTCCATGGTCTGTCTTGCGGGCCACGCGAGTCGTCATCAAGAAGCAAGAGCCTCCTTTGAAGTCAGGGCTGGGCCTAGCCACGTTATCGACGCCGTGGCAAGTCTATTATTTGCCTGCCAGTGTTCAGCGCCTCCCACCATGTGAGCAAAGCGACCAGCATGATCTGCTGGCCTTTTAGTTATATTATTAGCAGGATCGTTTGATTTGTGTTTGACCCTCGAGGACGAATAGAACGAAGTAAATAAAACAAGACATTTTCTGGGGGAAATAATTGTGCCATTACTAGAGAACAATTTCATCTGATTGGCATTGGAAAAAGCTTAAGAGAGGGGAACAGATATAAGAGGAAGGGCGGAAGAGATACTTCAGATAATATATTGTGACAACTATAGTCTCGAGCAGCTGCGAAGCTGTTGGCCCTCGTTGTCTGTGCCTGGATGCCCAAGATCCGTTTGCCTACGCCTACGCAGAGAATGTAGCTCTGATCTTACCTATAATATCTTGTTGCCGAGAGAACACTTTCTATTTGCCAGCGACTTTGACCTGATAATCAGAGTCTTGCTTGGACTGGAACTTGCTTCAAGGGGAAATTGATGCCGCTACAGGGCTCCCCTTTGAGACTAGCGTGCGGGATTTTGCTACCAGCAATATATGCTGAGATAATATGAGTATTTCCAACACATCTCGGTGAGATGGCCGAGCGGTCTAAGGCGCCGCACTCAAGCTTCCAAGCTTCCTCAGAACCACAGTTCGAGGAGTATTGCGGTCTATATTATAGGCGGGGGTTCGAATCCCCCTCTCATCACGTGACACGTCTGTAGTTGCCGGTGTGATTCTGACGATTCTTTTTGGTGTTGGGCGACTATTCACCAGTCTACTCGGTCGTACCTTCCCAACTCCCACGCACCTTCCAAGTTTCGGGTTGTCATAGTGAATAAGTTGGCAGTGCATCTGGGCATTTTTTTTGGGGCATATAAATAAAGGGTGTTTTGTAGATTGCTTGCCTAAGCAGTGGCTCGTCCAAGTGACGAAAGGTTGTCATCGCGATCGGGTCATTGCAAGAGCAGTCGACCTGTAAGCTATGTTGCTATTCAGTCGTAATAAGTATACCATAGATCGATGGTTTCGTATTCCCTCCTTTGAACGCCGCCATACGCTGTGGCCATTATATTGGTGGTGGTGTTGAGTCGATCACGAAGTGGTTTATTCGTATGGACGTACAAGCTGCGCCAGTAATTGGGGCCTGGTAATTGCTGCGTGTGCCGTATATCGTCGGTGCGAGCGTGGAATATTCAAACCCTCTGTTGAGTTGACAGTATATATATAACATGGCGACTCTGGATGATTCATCTGAGAGGACGTTGCCACGTCTGCAAACGTTCTTGATGCCGGCACCGAGTGCGAAATTACCGAGGTGCCCATAATGGGCGGTGTAGAAGTTGTGGACGCCCTTAGCGATAATGACATCTATATCTATACTCTTGGAGCCTGGACTCGGAAGCTGCCAGCTGTCGGATAAATCATGGACCAATATCGCGCTCTTGTGAACTCTTGTCTGGCCCGTTCCCATGTGGAGGATGGGTCGCGGACATAGTCGGTGAAGTCGACGAGTCCCGGGATCCGTGTGACCTGCCCCGATGCCCATGGTTTCTTCGGCCACATCAAAGAGCAGCTCGTTTATACTCTGTGCAAACCGTCACTGTGTTCAATACAACAGGTCCGCCGAACGCGGCAAACCTTGCCTTTGCGTACTGGGTGATATTAGCATTATGGCTGAGACGATCTGGGGCAGTCTCGATTTCGTCGGAGAATATGCCACTCATGCAAACGTCGTATTATCGTCTTTCTTGACCTGAGATGCGATCGTACAAGGGTCCCGAGTCATGATTCATGATGAAATAGAACTCCATGGTCATGTGAGAATGCGCAGAGGCGGCTTCAACTGTCGCGGTCCGGTGGGTAATGGCGGCATCGTCGTAGGGTACTCGTAAAGAGGGACTATGATTTTCGTTTGCGTATAGGTGGTAGCAATAGAGGTTTCTGTTGCAGTAAGAAGTCACAGGATGGATCGTCTGTTTTGGATAGAAATCGGCAAGTTTGTGCGGTCATCTCAGAACTCCGAGATGCCGGTGAGTCGATTGTTGGGGAGAAAGGAGAGCAGAGTGAGGGGTAGAAAAGTGTTGCCGACACATTCGACCAAACAAAAAGATGAGTGGCGAAGGCTGAGTTTTACTCGGGCATCCAAGGTCTCCTGGGTGACTGTTAGGGCTTTTCAGTCAAATTGAAGGGAGTTGTCTCCTCAATAGTACTGCATGTGGTCGAGATGTCTATTATCCAAGGCCGGCGTCAATATCCGGGTCACAGGTCCTGTGACTTTGCACCTTTCTTCAGTTGCGAATCTCGGCTCTGCGGGTCATGCTGCAGTCCAGCCGATCTAGCCAGCATGACTTGCAAACTCGAAATCATCTGCATGTGTCATTGCCTCGGCAAGGTTGATCTCGTTGTATGCTGGTGTTCTGGTGTTCTCGTTGCCTGGCTAGGCATTGACAGCCGGCGGGCGACACAGAATGGCAGCGAATGGGCAGTGGAAGAAACAAGAATTAGTATTCTTGAACTCGCCCCATCGCGGCTGGGAAGGGGGCCAGCGCTGTGTATTGTCCCGCGACGGCCATGTTCTCGGGGAGCGCGATCCAGTAATCGACGAATCGTCCCTCGACGAGGCGGAAGTTGTTACGCTTGGTATAGAGGTCTTCTCGGCCACGTCTAATATCGGAATCATTTTTGTTATAGCTACCACTCAGTCCGGAGGGGTCGCCTTTCATGCCAGTGCCGTTGAGAAGGTCCTGGCGGTATCGTTGGAGGGTCTTGCAATGGAGTTCCCAGGGTTGCGGGACAGAGGATTGCCATCGAACAAAGTGCCATATACGGCGAGGAAGGCACCAAGGTCCAGGCTTGTTCCACACACTCGGTTGACTGTCAAGGCTTGATAGCGTTTTGCTACCATACTGATCATAATATTAATTAAAAAAACAATTCCACGAGAGGTTTGGGAAAGTATCTGCGAGCTTGATTCTATATATTATAACAATTGCATAAAATAAGGTGGGAGAGACGCCAAGGTATTCTTGCACGTACAAAGTGTAAGAACTGACGCCGTCATCGGTAAGGGTGAGGCTGTGCCCGATGTGCATTTCAGCTCCTTCTATTGCGCTTGGCGTTTGCGGATAGAAAGAAAAACCTCGGCCATGGCGACCGCCCCATCGACAACGGTCCTTCAAAGCTGCTCTACTTTCTCAGCTTTTGTTACAATAACTTTCCAATACGAACCCCTGAGTGACGTGCACTCCTTCAGGCTGCTTCGACTTCTTGGCGGCGAAGGTGGCGACGTCGAGTGCGAGCTCTTTCACACGACCACAGTCTATAACAGGCTCCCATATGAGGCCGTATCCTACTGTTGGGGACCTGCAGAGGTCCGAAGCGCCATAACTATTGATGGCAGACTGTTGGTCGTCAGGCAAAGCCTGATCATACTCTTGAAGGGTCTGCGACATTCCAACACACAGAAACATCGCCTGCTCTGGATAGATGCCATATGTATCGATCAGCAAAAACAAGGTCGAGCAAGGCCATCAGGTGCAGCAGATGCGAGACTTGTACGCACTAGCACGACACGTCATCTTCTGGGTCGGCGAGACGACACCAGATACGACTTTTTTCATGAAGGCTCTCCACAAGTTCAACAGAGCAGTCAAACCCGCTGGCTGGCATCAATCAGATACGATCAAAGATGCCTGGGAAATAGGACTTCGGGACCTGAAGAAAGATCCCTTTATTATTGATGCTCCTGGCCAGGGTTGCAAATGAGTTAACTGCGAGTTAACTTAATTGAGTTAACTCAAAACTCATTAAGCTTAAGTTTTGAGTTAATTCAATTAAGTTATTTAAAATACTAACTCAAACTTATTAAGTTAAGTTAGTCGACTAATTCAAGCTTATGAGTTAAGTTACCTTTAAAACTCAAACTCAAACTTATCAAGTTTGAGTTAACTAAAAATTAACTCAAAACTCATACATAAAAAGATAAAATAAAAATTTATATTAAAATTAATTAAATCTTAATTAATTGTATTTTAAATAAAATACTTTTATAAATTATAGATATTAAATAATTATAATATTATTCCTTTTGAATTATATTTAATTTTCAAAGAATGTATTAAGTTAGTTATAAAACAAACAGACTAAACTAGATATAGAAGCAAAACTATAAAAACTAAAACAAATAAATAAAACTAAAAGCTAAACAAAATAACTCTTTATAAATCTTATCCCTTTTCCTTGTTATTATTATTATTATCATTTTCATTTTCTCTAACTTGCATAAATTCCTTAATTTTTGTTATAGATTTTAATCCATAACTTTTTAACAAAGTTAATTGTTTAACAGTTTCGGGATGTAATCGGTTTCTTAATTTAGAAATAATATAGCTCGATGTAGAAAAGACCCGTTTTATAGCCGCAGAAGTAGCCGGAATACCTAAATATCACCGGGCTAGAACTGACACAACAGGGTATTTATACTGGTTATTTTTCCAATATATTAATGGATCTTCCTATTATATTAATAATTAGTATTTTATTTAAATAAAAACAAAGGTTAAAATCTAACTTACTTTTGATGATACTAATGGCTTTGTAAGGTAAGATTTAACTTCGTTATTAATTCGAATAAACTTTCGATTAATAAAAAAGTTATCTTTATCAGAATTGTCGATAAATTTATTTAATCGTCTTGGGTTTTGATTTCCCTTTTTCGATCGGGTTTTAACCTATAAATATTTATTAGTTAGTTATTTTTAAAATTAGGACTTTATTTATAACTTATATTTAATTCCTTTTCGGAAATCAAAATAACATCGTTGTATATATCTTCGTAAAAATAAAGAAGCTTATCTGGGCGGAAATGTGATGTTTTGATCCTTGGATCCAAAATAACAGCTATTAACATAGC
>JACVEI010000159.1:51637-109907 GCA_018115615.1 Pestalotiopsis sp. DP-2020a | reverse complement strand
TACGCCGCCATCACGAGCCGGCGGCAAAGTCCAATCAGTGGCATGAGAAATCCTTGGCTGGCTGACTGGGACGCAAACTAACAACATAATAAGAGCATGCTCTGCTAAAACCCAAAGGTAAGACGGCTGGGCCTGAGAGGGCCCCGAAGCGAGTAGCCACGTTACTGTGATACGCGCCCTGAATAGAGGATCGTTCAATGAATCGTTTCTATTTGGGTTCACTAAAACAATAAAAGTACCGAACTCCGGCAATCCAAAGAGATAGGGTGCGTCTGGCTACACGACCGCCTTGCCAAACGGTTTGACCTAATCAAAGTTGATCCTCCAGAGCTCTCTGTCGCACCCTGCTGTGAAGTCGCTTCGCGTGTGCATTGCCAGGACGTTGTCGCTGACCAACAAATCGCCCTTTTCCCAGCTGTGGTAGTAAGTCACGCGCCGATCATGGAGGAGATCTGTCAAGATATTGCAGATTGTGGTGCTGTCCTTGTCTCCAGCCTCTCCGGCATTTTCGATCTCGACCTGGGTGGCTTCAAACTTGGTCTTGGACTGAGGCCACGGTTCGTGGAAACGGAGACATGGACTACCGGTGGCCGGGTGGTCGACCACTACGGGCAGGCCACGAAGCACTGTGGCATTAAAGGATGACGTCGAAACGGACCATGTCAGGCGGCGCAGAGCATCAACCGGCAGATCGCGGGGGAGGTATTTGAACATCAGGGTTGAAGTAGAAAACAGTGTGAGCCCGGTATCTTTGGGTGAAGTCGTGACCGACGTGAAGAATTGAAATCTGCGGAGGGGGGTCGGTCAGCAAAAGAGCAAGAGATTTGATCCAGAATATTCATTGTTCTTACCCGGGCGGGGTGGAGACGAGTTCTTCGCTTCCGTCCTCTTTCGTCCTCTTCTCCGTCTTGAAGAGGCCGTCGTAGTGGAAGGGCATCCACTCGGCAGACAGGACATTGTTGAGGCCGCGCGCGTCAGCTCCCCTGTCTTTGACTTCCAGGACCAGACCAAACTTCCAGCCCGTGGGCGCGCCGAGGTCGTGCGACTTCTTGATGAAGAGTTCTCGGTCCCTCGTCTTGGCAAAGTCGCGCAGAATGACAGGAGAGTTGCGCTGTGCAAGGGCCCTCACCTTGGCTCCGTCAATGTCTTCGATTGATAAGGCGCCGGCGCCGTTGGCTGGGCGGATGAGAAGGCCCGCTGGGTACAGCGGATCGCACACAATCCCGCCTCTCTCGGCCGACCACGTCAGAAGATTGGTCTTCTCTCTGTAGAAACTGGGTCTGCCGTCCTGGTAGACACGCTCGAACTTATCGTCTGCTGCGAATGTGGCGTGGTGGCCGCTCGTCATGGTCCCGTCCAGCCGGAATGCTACAGTGCAGTGCCAGGGTGTTGTGAAAAATGTATCGGTCGGCAGTGGGCTGACCGAGAGCTTGTTCCTGCCAGTGGAAGGGTGGATGGAAAGCCTGAGGCGATCGGAGAATGTCGCCTTCACGGCACGTGCAAAAGCCTGTGCAAACCACATGTTAGTCAACAAGGAGATGGGGTAGGAAACCGAGAAGACCTTACATCGCCCCTGAACAGCATCTGCTTTGCGACATATTCGATGCCCTTTTTGTATTGCGATTTGGTTCGTGAGTCTCCGATAGGGTAGACATCTTGGAGATCGGTCGAGAGAAACTTGATATACCCGCGGTAGGTCAAGCACGTGTCCTCGTCGTCCTTGATCTTCAACGAGGCGTTGAATTCGGTATTGCTGAACTTGGACAGCAGTGCAAGTCGGAAGTTGGTGGCGTTGGAAACATAGGTAATCTGATCAAGTTCGTTGGGTACGGCAATGTGTACGAGATCCTGAAGCCGCGAGAACTCGACATGTTTGAAGCCTTGCCGAACACTCAGCGAGCGCAATGCTTCCCCATATGCCCAGACGTCCCTGTCCCGCACACCCAAGAGATCTTGGTGGTCTGTTAGTGCTATGTCATGATTTGACGAGTCCTAGGTATGCTGCTCACCGTTGTAGACGAGGCCGTCGGATATGATCATCAGCTTGGCACCTGGGCTGTACGCGTCTTCGATGGCAGCGCACATGCCGTTGAGATGGGCCAGGGCAAATTCCTCGGCCTTGTCAGGCAGACAGCCAAGGACTTTGGTGCTCGTGTTGGGCGATTTGAAAGGAAAAGCCGGTAGGCACATCTCTATGGACTTGCCTTCGGCGACCTTGGCATAGATCTGATCAAGAAAGTTGACTTCTTGGTCAGGCTCATCTTGCTCGCTATGCCTCTTGGGCAGCGAATACCTCTCGATTATGGCCAGAATTTGTGCCGCAGTCTTGACGTGAGAGTGGTCGAGCTGTACTGGCTCCGATTTGGAGTCGCCCTCGGCCAAGAACTCGGCTGCAGTTGTGGTGGTGAGTGTCCCGACTGACATGATGGCTGTTACGTGTTTGGACTTATCCTCTCCTGTGTCGAGTCAAGTGGCAAGTCTGTGCTTGTTGATTTATTTTTATTGCGCTTTGAGGAGATATGACTTGCTGTTCTGGTCGATCTTTGTATCAATACTCTGGTCCAGAGCAGCTTGTGATGAGGTCAAGTGCCGGGCGCGTATGTGGTGTGGCGTTTCGTTGCGTCAGACTTCCCGTTCGGCCTTTGTCTAGTAGCAACGAGATTCTTGTTGTTATTATACTAGTCCGCAACTGTCAAGTTGTGTCTTTATTAGACACTCGGACAGAGTTCAGGAAATTTTCCTTGTTTGGGTCAAACGTCCATGGCTGTCTCGGCCGACCTAGCCCTGGACGTACATGTCTATGTTCAATGACTGGCTCGAATAGGTGGTATGGCATAGCCAGGGTATGGAGGCAAAATCTCGATACTCTCTACATTGGTGAGTTCTACTGAGCGATTTCCGTGCGAGGGGGCGTTGAGCCGGTCATGGTACGCGCGGAATCAAGCCCGCTCTCATGATAAGTGGCCAAATGGGTTTTCTGTAACTCCGTTCTTGCCAGGATCGAGGCCATGCATACTGATACCATTCGGGATCTCGATGCCGTGTCGTCGCGTCCATTCTGGGAATCTTCAGGGTATAAGCTCCTACGGATACTGCAGAATGACTCGTTCGGTTCGAATCACGGCTCTTGTCCTCGGTAACATGGTCACATTTGAGAGTATCTGCCAAGATTCGGTAGTCCACATGTCCAGGGCATCGGTGGGTAACATTGAACGGCTTGCATGGCAAGCATGTTATTCACGCATGATATCAATTTGTTCAGCTATGTATAGCATCGTCCAGATGCCTCTAGGCCATTGTGGAGGAAATGCAACATCCGATGCTCGTATACTCGTAGCCGCAACGTCTTCAACGGCGCCTCGGATCCACAGCGGGATTTCTAGTTTCCATTCTTGGGATTCTCCATATTTGCCTCTCCGGCTTGGCCTGGTAGTTTGGAAACCCCCGGAAACCCTAATGCAGGTACGGCTTCGGATCGACCAAAGAGATACCGCACCAAGTATCATGAATGATATTGTGCTCGTCAGTAGTCTGCGGCAAGAGGCCGATAGAAGACATGTTGGAAAAGGGCGATGAGCACGTGGCTTTGCAGAGTCCACTGCCCAGGCAATGAATCACTGGCTAGACATAACTTCAAGCGATGGTCCTAATTGAAAGTACCAACATCCTTTGGCTCTTGGTGTCTTCAAATTCATTCTTCTTCCAACGCCTGCTCAGATATTCAGACACGGCACATACGGACTTCCTCGAGATCTCAGAACCTCTAACCACATCAACTCAAAATGGGCAGTCTATCTTCCTCCGTTCCACCTCATGCTGAACATGTTGATCTTGTAGTCATTGGCGGTGAGTATACAGGAAATGACCATTGTCCGCACCACACCTGCTAACATGTCACAGGTGGCCCAACAGGTCTTCTCTCCGCCGTTCTCGCGCGCAATCAGGGTCTCACTGTTTGTGTCATTGGTAAGTCTCGTGACTTGCGTCAAGCTGGGAAAGACGTAGCAGCAGCTGATTCAAGAAAAAAGACGACAAAGAAGGGCCTTTGGAATTAGGCAGAGCCGACGCTCTGAACGCTCGAACGCAACAGTATTTTGAAGTGGTTGGCGTTCTCAAAGCCTTGCGATCCAAAGGTATAGAATGCAACAGTAAGTCAATCCTTGAGGGGGGGGGGGGTTCGAATACCGCAGGCCTCCAAGCTCACAGCCAGAAAAGCCAGTTCCACCTTCTCGGAAGGTGTTTTCAAGTCTAGGCAGAGTCACTGGTGGACGAGCCTCGAGCATTGCCTGCACAGGAATTTTCTCATGATCGGGCAGCCCGATGTCGAATCGGCACTCCTGGGCCTTCTCCAGCACCCAGTAAGCTACAAGGAGCAGGTCGTCTCCATCTCTGAGGATGACCGAGGCGTCTCGGTCACCACAAGCCTCGATCGGACTGTCCACGGAAAATACGGGGTTGCTGCCGATGGCGCCCGATCCATGATACGTAGCAGCCTTGGCATTTCGTTTACAGGTACGAAGCCCGAGATGGTGTGGGCAGTCCTGGATACCTTCATCGACACAGACTTCCCTGTCTGCTCGGAAATCATCACGTTTCAATTGAACGGACAGTCGCGGGTCTCGTGGATCCCCAGGGAGCGCAGTATGGCTCGATTCTATATCCTGCTCGATGGCGAGATCAACCAGGCCAGGGCGGAACAGTCCATCAAAGACCACATGGCTCCACACCGGATAGACTTTGTGAAAACGGAATGGTTTAGTACCTTCGAAGGCAAGTTCAGTTCTGCGCACGCGCTCGCTCTGCTGTTGAAGCGACACGGCACTAACACCATGGCTCATCAGTCAAGGAGAGGATAGCTTCCTCTTTCGTCTCCAAGGAGGGCACCGGCCGAATCGTCCTGGCAGGGGATGCGGCCCACGTTCACTCTGTCAACGGGGGGCAAGGGCTGAATACTGGGGTGGCAGACGCTTTCGCCCTGGGCTGGCGTATCGCCATGGCTGTGCGCTGTGAAAAGGTTGCCCCGGAAGTGGCAAGTCGCCTTGTCGAGAGCTACGATACGGAGCGCCGCTCAGTCGCCCAGGATGTCATCAACGTTGCGGCCAAGCTAGTTCGCGATACCATGCACACTGCCAAGCAGTATGTCGCGACCATCGAGAGGAATGCCGGCTACATTACAGGTAGGCTTTCCTTGCCAGCCGCAACGACGGCTTTGTCCGCAACCTTCTGCGCGTCGCTGACTCGGTTCCCGTCTGCGAACCAGGCATGGGGGTGTCATACGACGGTACAGGGTCTGCATTGATATCAGAGTCCGAACACGGCATCTGGAAGGCTGGAAGGCGCTGCCCTGATCTGGCCCTGATCAGCTCGCAAGCCGGAGCCCAGAGGCTCTATTCCTTGCCCCGGTATGGGCAGTTCTTGTTCATCCAGGTGGGGACCAGCGATGAGCAGCGCCAACGCCGGTTCGAAGATGCGGCACTCTATCTCACCATCCGCGCAACCGGTTGCGACAACGGGAGCCAACCAGCTGGTCCGGGTAAAGATGGGCCGCATGATTTCCAATCGGACGTGGCCAGGGAAGATGAGGCCTTCATCGTCGTCGTCCGCCCAGACATGTACATCGGCTATGTGGGTAATGAGGCTGGGGCGGACGAATATATAGCCGGCGTCTTGGCGAAGACGAACGTGTAAATGGTGTAGACAGGCATGTATGTATGTACCTAGGTATGAACATTGATACGTAGATGCGGCTGGCCAGCAGGATGGAAGGAGAATCACTCAGGCGATTCCCTCGTGCTGGCGCCGTGATAACACGAGGTTTCTTCTTTGCAATTTGTCAGTAACCCACACACATGGACCGGGGACGTGGAAGCGGTTGCTGCAGGCAGTGTATGTATGTAGGATAGGTGACCATGTAAGTAGGTAGTCTGCACGTGTAGCGAATTCAGCACGGGGGCCAATGACATTCGCGGATGCATCCCTAGCGCAGAGTAGAGTCGCGGGCGGAAAAGCACACACACAAAGGCTAGTTGTAACCTTAGATGATACATGCGTAGATGGGTAATGAATCCTCTATACCCGATGCGTTGGAAGAAGGGAGCTCTGAGAGGGTGATGCCGAGGGACCCTGGGTCCCAGATCCTCTCGGTGCCTCTACCGTATCTGCTCTAATCTGTATGTTACATAGGTATACGGCGCTGCCGGTCGCCGGTTGCCGCTCATCGGAAAAGGACCGTGGCGAGATGGCGAGATGTCCAAAATTGTACAATGTTGCATGTTTACGTATCGACTATCTTCTGTCACAGGGATCGTGGCGGCGGAGTATGTGGATCATAAATATTTGATTGATATAATGATACTGCAGGCTCGGCAGGCTAGTAAATAACCTTTCTCTGGGATATTCCCCTAGTGGTGTCTTCGCCGGTGGCTTGCATGATTCCGTGGGGAGGCTTCAGGGTCCCTTGGCAGACCAAATAGGACCCTGGGACCGACAAGGAAAAAGTGAGAAGCCGTTGATTCACTGCTGTCGGCAATCGGCCGACTGGGAAAAGTTGAATGCGGACGGACCTGGCTTGCGTCTGCCACGGGGGCTTGGCAGGCAGCTGTCGGCCAGCGAGCAAGATTACGCCAATCTGGATGATTCGTTTGTACTGTGGTGTTGCATGGGGTATATCCTGCGAGGCGTACGCATCGCACGAGTCGTAATGGCCCAAGTCACTCCAACTCTGCGCGACTTCCGTTCTGTTCTGCCTCGATCGTCGTGGCTCGCGGGATTGAGAACAGGCTTGTCGCCTCTGACGCACATTGACAACAGAACGCCAAGGGGCTGATCCCTTTTCCCGAGGTACAAGCGCCCGCTCGCTCGGCCAGGGACGGGAGGGGACAGAGAGCAAGGGAGAAGGAGGGAAAAGGGGGAAGGAAAGCTACCGCACGCCGTCCGAAGAGGCCTTGGTCGACGCCGGCGGCTGATCGTGTCGGGGACTTGTCATCTACCGCGAGACGTAAGGGACTCTCTACCTACAATTCACATCTAGAGATCATGGCCGACACCAAAGCAGACGCTGCAGTGCCAGCGCGAGCACTGCAGACCCCGCAGGCAATCCCAAACGGAGGTGCTCAGGCCTGGCTCCAAGTCCTGGGTGCATTTTGCGTATACTTCAACACCTGGGGTTGGTCTCCCGATGACATGACCCCGTCGAGAACATTGTTGGCTCACCTTGAGCAGGACTCCTATCCAGCTACGGTAGCTTTCAGACCTTTTACGAGACGGACCTGCTGGTCTCCAGGACACATTTCGAGGTGTCGACCATCGGCTCCCTGCAGAGCTTTCTCTTGGTCTTTTTGGGGTTCCTGGCTGGGCCCGTCTATGATGCAGGATATGCGCGGCACCTTCTGATCGCCGGCTCCTTCTTGATCGTTGTCGGAACCATAGCCCAGAGCTTTTGCTACGAGCTGTGGCATCTTTTGCTGGCCCAGGGAATATGCATAGGCGTTGGATGTGGCTGTCTTGCTGTCTTGAGCGTCGCCATACCGTCTCTGTGGTTCAGCACAAGACTGCCTCTAGCAAACGCACTTGCAGCCACTGGCAGCGGACTGGGAGGGTAAGACACGCCCCGTCGCCTTCTTCCTGTCTCTTGAGCTGGCTGATCACTGACTTGTGGATAAGGGTCGTCTATCCAATACTCATCCGTAACCTCCTCCCCTCGGTTGGCTTTGGATGGACCGTACGAGCCATAGCGCTCATCGTCCTAGTGTTGCTGGGGTTCGCCGTCTGCGTCGTCCGCATCCCTCCATCATCGTCGAAGCGGCGGCGGCAGTTTTTGGATCGCGCTTCTCTCAGCGACTGGCCGTACGTGCTATTCGTGCTGGGCTGCTTCACCGTCTTTCTCGGCATGTACACGCCCTTCTTCTACGTCCAGAGCTATGCCATAGAAGGCACGAGTACCTCATCGGACGTGGCCTTCTATATTGTTACAGCCATGAACCTCGCCTCGATCCCGGGGCGCATCATCCCGGGACTGCTCGCTCAGAGATTCCAGCCGCTGAGCATGATCATCGGCACCGGCATTGTGCTGGCCGCCTGTGGGCTTGGTCTGCTGGGGGCGAAAACGACGGTGAGCGTCTTTGCCGTGTCGATTCTCTACGGCTTCTTCACCGGGTCGTTCTTTGCCCTGCAGCCGACCATCTTCGTGCGCCTTACTGGTGACATGAAGGTGCTCGGAACGCGGTTCGGAATGGCGTTCACGGTCATGTCGGTGGCGCTCCTGTTCGGCTCGCCCATCAGCGGTGCTCTCCAAGATACGTATGGCTACTGGGCATCTTGGGCGTGGGTCGGCGCGACCATTCTTGCGGGTGCCGCGATCATCGGCGTAGCGAAGGTGATACAGGGCAGAAGGGTTGCCGCGGCGAAGGCTTAATGATTACAGTTGCTCGCGGTCTACCTAGGCACCGACCCAAGGATGTTCCTCCTGTTGTAAATTCGGTTCGATAGTAGATCACCTCTTTCAAATATAACTCAACGAGCTGTTGGGGCGCAGGCTATCACGAACATGGTAGGTATAGTCAGTTTGTATGTCAACGAGAAAGCTTATTAGCCCATACCAATATTGGTGTCCTTCTTTCCCCACCTCTCTCATCACTCTTTTTCCACTCCATTTCCCCAGTCCATCCAAATCAGGCGTATTTCCAACCTTCTTGATCGAGGTACCTAACCTACCTAAGTTACTAACCTACGTCAGTTTAGATGATCTGCCTTGCCCAGAACATGACAGGCGCGCGGGCGCTAGGCCGTATGCAGGTCCGGTGACGCTAAGGAAACGACAATATTGACAAAAACATTATCACAATCCCGTCATTTGCGCCGTTACGTCACTACCGAGTACATACATACATGTATGTAGGTCACCAGAGACATTCTGGCGCTGGCAACAAATCAGCAGCGCCTCTGTGACTGATGACAGACACGGACCAGCATCGCATCACTTGCATACAGCCAGCTAGCGAGCCATCTACCAAGCCAGCCCCGGCGATCAGATAAGAACGACTCTGAAGGTTCCCGGCTTCGTGTCTGTCTGTCTGTCTGTCTGTCTTCCTTCTCGCCGCCCTCGATCGTCAAGTGGACTGCTGACTCCGCATTTTCGTGCAACAACCATGACCTGTGACTGAAAGAGCAATAGCCACCAAGTCACCAACTACGGCAACTGCGGTGCCTGCCTGTCTGCTTAACCCAGAAAGTTGCCAACATCATCTGGGTCGCTCGTCATGGCGCCCAACCCAATCATCATATCTCGCAAACCTGTGCCCAGGCCCTCGCCGCGAGATGTCCACGAATCGCCACGGCCCGACGGCAGAGGTCATCTGAAAGCCCTGTTCGCCGCCTCCATCGTGACATTACTCGTCGCAAACGTGTCCTGGGCCCGCCGCTGGCTGTCTTCAGGCGCAGCCGTCGAGTCTCTCCTCGTCATCTATGCCAACGGCCACCCCGACAGGATCTTTCCCACGGTGCCACTATGGACGCTGCTCTCTACGCTTAACCTCACCTACGCAATCTGTTCCACTTCATGGCTGCTTCATGCCTCGTTTGCAGGCATTTGTTATGTCTCCATACTGCTCACGAGTCTGGCTCAGTTCCCTGCCGTTGGTGCCGTGTGTCGCAAATTCTTGAGGAGGACGCTGGGCAAGGATCCTCACTTCATCAGGGACCAGTTGGCCCTTTTCAACCTGCCGGCATTGGAGATTGATACCGAAGTAAATGGCTTGTTCGTGATTAGGGGCGTGACAATCAGCTTCTCGTCACTCACCATCATTGCGCATGGCATAGAAGTCGGTATGCTATTCTCCAAAAGATTTCCCCTCTGCTTACATCTTGTCTTCGAATCCTAACTCTTGGCCAGGTATAAAGCTTACCAAGGACATTGAGCTTGCCATATGCGTCGATCAAGTCACCGTGAGCCTCTTCCGCCGCATTGAGATCGGGGACGTGTTCGCAAATGTCAAGGGCGGCCAGTTCGAGATGACGTTGGGCGAGCTCGAGGAAGAGGCGGCTGACGACGCCAGTGTCGACAGCATCTTCCTCGGCGACACACCACTTCTTCGAGCTGCCACGGCTGGATCCGGAAGCTTCAGGGATCGACCTAGACTCAGAGAGTCCTTTACTGGGGGCAGCTTTATTCGAGACACTTCGGCGCAGGACGGATATCAGAGCATGACGAAACTGTCGCCCGACGACGAGCTTGCAGACAAGGAGTACCGCAAGAGGCTGGAGTACATACGCACCTCCAGCTCCATCTACCAGTCCCGCCAACAAGCCCGAAAGAGAAGCCTCGAGGATGCCGATGTCAAGCTCGACAGCGACAAGGATATGCGAGCGGCTATCGCAGCCGAGCTCCATGTTTTCCCTTCCATTGCTCACCCGCCCTCGCGCTCGGTGCGAGTGACGACGCTCCAGACTCTTTCCCCGCCGTATATGCGCCGGTTCATGCATCGCATGCCGTTTCTGTTGAGACTCCTCCTCGCGCCGCTTAGTTATTTCCACCCCATCAGCTTCACATCCATCAACGCGGCTGGGTCCGGTCAGTGGCTGTCGGAGCTGCTGAAGCAGGAAATCTTCAAGCAGTACCTAGAGACAAGCGCCGAGCTCCGAAGGCTGCATCGAAGAGTCTCGACTTGGCTGGCAGATGCCACCTTCTGCTTGCAGTTGACCGACATTGACGCGCTTGGGTCCGTTCCCCTGAGCACGGCATTCGACATTGTCGCATACCTCAAGTTCGACGATGTCATGGCGTATCGAACGACACAGCCTTCCGGCGCAGTCACTCAGGTGGTTCGTCTTGGAGGGGCAGATGCCACCTTTACGATCCCTACGTTCCTGTTGCCCCATCATGAACATCTCATCCCCCCGAAGCCAGCACCAGCCGACGAGGAAAGGCTCAAGGTTGAGGTGGTCGAGGCAGACGGGATCCCCAAGACGACACAGGCAGAGGAGGATCTCGAAAAGGTGCAAAAGGACGAGTCTTCCATCGCCATGAGTGTCCATGCCAGCCTACCAGCGAGCTTTGATCAGACCATGCTGAACTTCATCGCAGCGCTTGTGAAAGCCACCAAGATTGTCGAGATTGAGAAGGAAATTGCAGAAGTCGAGCAGAGACGAGAAAGAAGCAACACGGAAAGCAGCATTCCAAACTCGCCAAACTCTGATACCGAGGGCTCACTCCCTGGAAGTCCAACAAAGGCCAAGTTCGGCCTCAAGGAGGTTGCCGGATTCAAGGTCATGGCACATAATATAAGACAGAATCTCAAGGACGGGTCATACAACACGTCGATCAAGGAGTTCGCCAAGGAGCTGCACCAGAACACCAAGGACGGAATGAAGAAGGCCGTCGTCGGCGGTCTCGTCAACGATCGTTGGATCGCCAAGATCGTCGGCAAGACGGCTGCCGCGCTGCAGAAGGCTCAAGGTGACGTTGGCTATAGCGGGGGCATCCCCATTCCGTTGGAGCCGTATCGAGGGCCAGCGGACCTACCATCAAAGCTATTGCCATGAATGACGCATAGTGGTTGCGACTATAACTTATTTGATACCCCATACGAATATTTTGCTTACAAGTTCTCTGTGTCGCCGCCCGAGACCCGCAATTGTCATTTGAGTAGTAACCTCCTCCGCCAGGCACACATTATTGTATACCTCGAACACTGTCTTGAATCTGAACTCCTAGATACCTAGGCATTAAGAAGATCTACCCACTGGGTACCTGTGGACCAAAGTGGATCAGTAAAAGCCTGCAGTATGATTCGTCTTGTTTGCATCGGCATCGACTCGGTCCCATAAACGCTGCCCTCGCGTGCGATGGTCTCAAACGGCGTCATCGTCCGCCCCTGTCATTGATCGTGATGCTCTAGACAAGCACAGATATGGGGTTTATACTGCCTCTGGTTTCCTCTCCAGCGGTGTTTATACTGACATCTTCCCCGGCACTACTTTGTCAATAAGAACAGAGTTTTACGTCGTCGGATCGACTCCTTCGAGCTACTGCAATACAGCCCAAGTCGCCAGCTCTGATGCTATGCTGAATTATTTCGGCTCATCTAGCTGTTGGCAAGGACCCTTCATAGTTATCTAATGGTCCTATGAAAGACATAATCTATATGCTCCCAAATGCCTGTAGAGGAGAGGAGCCTCATAGATACGTGATTGTAATACATGTGGCGTCATCAAACCCCATTCTCATGCTTGTGCGACCTCGGGTCGTAAGTTTCCATGTACTCTTGGATTGGGCTGCTCTCGCATGAGCAGTATATATACGTGTACTTCAATGAGACACACGATCGGAATCATTCCCGGATTTGTCGTTTCTTTTCGTTCCATCAGTCTTGCGACCAGATCTTGTGCCTTTCTCCAATGTACAAGATCAACAGGCATGCCGGCACCGTACCGTCGTGTGGCGGTCATTGGGGCCGGCCCTTCCGGCGCCATTGCGACTGATGCTCTTGTGAAGGAGCAGGCCTTTGACACGATCCGTGTCTTCGACCGGCGCGCCGGTATAGGTGGCACTGTAAGTTGCTCCAGTGTTGCTTTTTTTCTTCTTTTTTTTTTCTTTTTTACTTGCTGTCTGCTAGGTAGCCTACACGCAGATGGCCAAGCGAGATATTCATGACGGATAACGTATATCTCAGTGACAATACTTGCTAATTTTATGTATTACTTGTAGTGGATTCACACGCCGCACCTCCCGGCGGCGATTCCGTCTCTTCGGGAGATTCTGTCTGGGACTGCAGACAAGGCAGTCGCTATTCCTGAGGTTCTGCCGGCGGTGACTCAAGTATCTGAGGAGGTGAACGGTTACCAGCCCAGGTTCTCGGATACGGCCATCCACGAGCATCTACACAGCAACATCACGCCCGAGATCATGTCCTTTTCTACCCATCCATTTCCCACCATTCTATCCTCCCGTACTCTTTCGAAGTACGGGCCGAAGGCGCCCTTTCGCCATCACAGCATCATCAGAGACTGGGTCGAGGGAGTTTTCAAGTCCAGCGGGCACGAAAAGCTTCTGGAACTGAGCACCACGGTCGAGCGCGCTGTCAAGGCGGGAGCAGAATGGATCCTCACACTCAGGAAGGAGGTCAACGGACGCAACTACTGGTGGTGTGAGAAATTTGACGCCCTCGTCGTCGCCACCGGGCATTACAACATCCCTTGGTTCCCAGAGATCGACGGCCTACTTGACTGGGAACAGAAGTTTCCGGGAAGCGTGGTGCACAGTAAACACTTCAGGGGACCAAAGAGGTTCGAAGGCAAGGTAAGTGAGAGTCCAGCCGGTTTTTTTCTTCCCCCCTTTTTCTTCTTCTTTTTTTTTTTTTTTTTTTTGGCCACGACGAGAAATGAGTCATGCAGCCAGCAGTGCTGATACCGACGTTCAGAAGGTTCTCGTCGTGGGAGGATCGATCTCATCTCACGAGATCGTCCATGAGATCCTCGAGGCAGCTCAGGCACCAGTGTACGCGGCTATTCGGGGCGAGCCTAACACTGCCTTCGGCTGGGTTCCCTTTGAGCACCCCAAGATTGAGATACGGCGGCGGCAGATCAGCCGACTGGACGCAGCGACGGGCCGGGTTCACTTCGCCGACGGAACCTACTTGGACAACCTGAACCACATTGTTTTCGGGACGGGCCACACCTCCAGCTTTCCCTTCCGATCGCACGTCCAGGAGCGCGCGAGCAATGCCTACCGGCGACTCCCGGGCGTCTGGCAGCATACGTGGGATATCGAGGATCCTTCGCCGACCTTTGTGGGCATGGTATGACGGCTCGCTTCTTTCTTCTCCATCTCTCTCGCTTCTCCTAATCCGATTCATTCGCTGACTCCGAGACCAGCTTGGTGGCGGTTTCACCTTTCGTGTATATGAGCATCAGGCAGTCGCTGTTGCCCGACACCTGGCCGACAGAGCCCGTCCTCTGCCCCCGGTTGATGAGCAGTTGGAATGGGAGCGTAGCCGCGTCGCCGAAAAGAAGGGCGGCAAGGATTACTACTCCATCGCTTTTAATTACGAAGAGTTTTTCGAACTCTTGAGGACAATCGCTGGTGATCCTGCCAATGATACGACGGGACGAAAGCTGGAGCCATTTAGGAAAGATTGGCTAGACTCGTGGAGTGGCATGGTTAGCCATAGACTCGAAGGTTGGAGAAGAAAGAAGAAGAGGGCCTAGGATCAGCGTGGTCTTGGAAACGCCAAGGCGAGATTGTAGTCCGGGCATCACGGGTCTAGTAGATCATGGCGCCTTCAAGTCGATCTTTTGTCTGCCGGATGACCGACAACTTGTTTGTTGATACAGCCCACCATGACCACACTTGAAGCCACCAGACTATCTAGATGGCACTGGGATCATGGCGTAAAGCATGGATAGGCCAGGACATATCGGAAAGCTCCTACCTAGACACTGCCTAGTCGGTCTTGCGTAGATGGATATCAGTGTCGCCAATTCGTGTACCTACCTAGGTACCTAGGTGTTTTGGTCTTCGTTTACATTTGTAATCCACCGTGAACGGGACTAACTTCGTGATTTTTCGTTCTATTATTATTTACCACAGACTTGGCAACGCTGAGCCGGTAAACAACTTCCGCGTCCTAGGAAAGTATTGATGCCTTGATCAGCCGACCAGCTCCTCCCCTAGGCCCCTGCCTCAATGTCGCGCTCAACTCCTCCTGGCATGCTCATCCAAGCTGTGCAATGCTGACTGGTCCAATAATCTGAAAACAGGAATACACTCGTGAATGTCGGGGTATTATGTGTAGCCTTTTCCTTTTTCATCCCCCCTTTTTTTTCCTTCCCTTCCTCCCTCTCTCTCCCCTTTTTCTCTTCTCTCGACCTTTAATCACAACCACGCCTAGTCTTTTTTTTTTTGCATCTCGACCCCTTGGACCTCAACCGATAGGACCACCCCTTTTGTGAATCCACCTGGAAACCGAGGCGGCTCATGTGCATGAATGAAAGGATATCAAGAACACCTAGAAACACCCAACGCAATGCCGCCGCAAAAATCAGAACTCGAGCTTTTCAAAGCCGCGCTCGACACATGATGCCGATGAAAACGAAGAATGCCCCCAAGAGCCGTCGTGCCATGCCATGCAAGAAAAAAAAAGAAGAAAAGGAAACTCAAAATCATTCCTTTGCACCTGTATCGACTTGTGCAGTCCGGTGGCTATCATCACGTCATAAAAGTTTTGGGGTGCGCAAGCACGTCTCCAAGCTCATCCTACACAATCGAATCTTGGAAATCAGACTCGAAAGAAGGCACTCGTGGCACCGCGTCCAGTGACCTGCCGAATTGCGGTATCCAACGGCGGGTCACGCTGGGCAATCCAGCACCATTAGGCTGGACGACCTCCTCTTGCCAGTTCAGATCATCCCAACACTCGACAGCGTCGTAGGGCCGGAGAGCTGAGAGGCGCTGCTGGATCTCATTGGAGCCGGGTACAAGGCCCATGCGTACTGCTTCCACAGCTCGCGAGCGCCTGGCCTCTCGCTCGGCGACAACGACAGCCAGCGCATGATATCGATCTGGAGCCGTATTCCACGCTTGAGGGTTGTTACCTTCCGAAGCCAGTACATACCGGAGATCTCCAAAAGGAAGGTTCAGCAGGACTCTCGACAGCTGAGCAGAGCACTTAGCCGGTTCACGCGGAGCCGCTGCAGCGTCCTCCTCGGGGAACTTTGGGGGGAGATCGCCGAATTTGATAACAGATAGGCGATTGCCCTTGGACAATCTACGAACAGAAGTGCCGCGGGCAATTGCAGGTGCCGACCCTGCGGGGGCCTGGAGCACATCTGCTACGACGGTAGGTATGCGTGAGAAGTTGGGCGGGTTGGTGGCGGTGGTGTCGAGTTGGAAATTGGGAGGGAAGCAGTTGATGAGGAAATTCGCGATAGACGCCATGAGAATTCTAACCTCACGCCCATATGCGAACTCGATGTCGGCCCAGTCGTTGCCATCTTCTCCAACGAAGTGGCGCGATACAGCACCCTCCATGGCAAAGGCCAGTGCCTCCTCAACTGTGTGCCACTGGACCATGCCTGCTGCAATCTGCAGACCTCGCAGCAGCACATCGTTCATCTCCAACAGATGGCCAGCGGCGGCGTAACCAAGGCAGAATCTGAACTGTGCAATATTACCGAGTCCAAAGTCGGCGCCATTGGGATTCAAGGGAGGACTGAACAAGGGGTGCATGTAGAGTCGTTGAACGGCCATGAACCAGGCATCTGATCTCAGGTATCGGTCAGCTGCGTTGACCGTGATGATGTGGGAGCCCGGGTCAGCAGCCCTGGCGATCATGATATACTGCTTGAGAGCTGGGCTCCGGGCGAGGATCAGCTTGTGCGCATGGATCCTGGCCGTCAGCTGAGCATTGTCGGGAAACTTGAGCTCCAATGTGCAGTCTGCCAGATCGGCCGAGTTGAACTGATTCTGGAAGAACATGACGCTCTCCATGAGCTCCTCCTCCATACCTGGCTGGCGCGGGAAGTGCTGGGACCCAGCGAAGGTCTGCATCGGGTGGACACTGTGTGGGCGGCTGTTCCTAGGGTCGCGGTCAAATCCATAGCCATTAGGACGGAACGGCGCGATGTTGTCGGGGCCATTGAAATCTCCTGAGGCATGAGAACCGTGGAAGCTGTGAGGCGTGGGAGGCTCAAAATGGCCAGAGCTCGGCGGTAGACCGTCCAGTGGTGCTCTCTGCCCCGGCAAACCAGCGGGCATGGACGCATACGAGTCCATGCCGTTCATATGCTCGGCGCCGGGCCGGAGAGGGGTGATGTGAGCCGCGTAGTTGGCGCCGTTCCTCTCGATATGACCCGCGTGCATATGTTGGCCGTTGGCAGGCATGTTCGTCTTATGGCCATCACCACCAACTCCGTTGATGAGCGGTCTATGGTGCTGCGGCGGCGGCGGCATGAACGCGCCAGAACCAGGGGAAGGAGTATGCGAATCCGGCGTGGGGACCCCACCAAACATGATACCGGTCCCGTTAGGATGGGCGTAGTTATGGGTGTATAGCGAAGCGGGATGAGGCACATGAGGAATGGGGGCCTCGTTGCCGTTGGTGTCGAACCTGGGATGGCCCGCAGCATGAGAGTCGGTCGGCTTCACCAAATTGTCGGGTTGGCGGGGTGGGACGATGGCAGCACCTGAAGAAAAGCGTGTTAGTTCTCAATTCGGGGCATTGTAACGAAGCAAAGCAGAACAGCAGGCGTGAAGCAATCAAGTACATGGGGCCATTACCATTGAGCGGCTCGCGCAAAGGCAGGCCGACGGGAACCTCAAAGTCGCCCACAACAGAGGGAGCGTTCGAGGCATGGGCGGAAGTGGATGACGATGTCGAGGTGGGGTTGTGCGGATGATGAGGGCGAGGGTTGGCGACGCCGTTGGCAAGACGCTCTGGACCGTTTGATGATTGGGATGCGGGGACAGATTTGTGTGCATGCTCGGTAGAACCATTTGGTGTAGCATTGTTCGTAGGAGAATGCAACATATCGCGATAGTGGGTATTGTTCTTGTTCTTGTCGTGGTCGCCAGTGTGGCCAGTATTGGTGGGTGCGGCGGCGGCAGCGGCAGCGGGCTTCTCCACCTGAGTGCCGTTGAGCTTGCCGCTGGGGTCGTTCTGCTTGTTGCGTCTCGGGCGCTGGCGATGAGGCATGGCGGCGGGATCTTCGGTGGCGGCAGTCTGTTGATCGATCAAGGCGGCTTCAAGAGAGGCAACGGGCGGGCGGCCGGAGGTCGAGGCGGCGGGAGCGTGTCGTGAGGCATTGCGACTGCCATTGAACCGATTGGCAGTGTTGTTGTTATTATTGCTGGTGCCGGGGTTGTTGCTGTTGCCGCCGAGCTTCTTGTTGACGGTGCTGTTGCTCGAGGACTGACGCTTGATCATGGGCAGCGGGATGGCAGGCACGACAGCAGGACGGACGAGAGGTGCGGCGGCGGCGGCGGGAGCAGGCGGCTTCTTCGCGATGGCAGAGCCAGCGGCAGTAGTAGGGCTGGCGGCAGAAGCAGCAGCAGTGGTTGCAGCAGAAGCAGTAGCAGACGACTGATGCTGCTGCTGATGCTGCTGTCGTTGCTGCTGCTGGTGCTGCTGCTGCTTCTGTGGCTGCTGCTTGGTGGCCTGACCACCCTTTGGGGGCGCCATGATTGGGGGGAGGGAACGACGATGTGAGGACCGTCAGTCAGGCAGTCCGAGGGTCGCGGGTTGGTGTGGTGAAGGGAGAAGGGAGAACTCGCGGCCTGAGCTGTTTGCAACAAAGCAGCAGCTCAACGACTGGACTGTGTCAATTTTTTGGAGTCCGAAATCCGGGGATTAGGATTGGGGAGGCACGAGCGTCAAGTCAGTCCCTTGGCTTGGGTCGAATGCGGGCGGCCTGGCAAAGCTGGGAGAGAGTGAGAAAAAAAAAATCGTTAGCTGGCGGCCGTTTGACAGCCACACCCGGAGGGGAGGGGAGGGGGGTAAGGCGAGGGAGAACAAAAAATTGAGGGACCTAACAACGTTGGTGTCAAGGAAGAGCTCACAAACGCCTCAAGCTTGCCTGGGAGGTACAGAGTACACCTATTGGCTCAATTACCAAAGCTCTCAAGGATTGGATTGATGTATCATGACATTTGATACACATACATGGGTTTTCTGATTTCTTTTCTCGCCCTTTCTACACTTATATTTCTTATTGGGTTTTCATCTGATTTTGTCTTTTATTTTGCCTGTGGTTACGTGCTGTATGCGGTCGGGACATGGATTTCTTTGTTTCCTTTGAACCTACCAGTGATGTGCACCAATTCCCGGTCATCAGGTATTCTTTTTCTCTCTTTCCCCTCCAGAAAACAAAAGGTGGGGACGTATATTTCTGCCGATTGAATATTGAACCCTCCAGGGATCAGCCAGATCCATCTTGCCGGTACACCTAATAATCTGTAGAGGTACCACTCCGACCGTGAGGTGTATCATTGATGATGGGCGAGCAGTATAGTATTAATCAACTCGCTCACATGGCTAACCTAGTGCAGTCGGTAGCTACCTAGGTGGGCGGGCACCTGGACCAAATGCGAAATGTCAGCTCAACTAGGTTAGGTACCTAGTGGCGACGAACAGAGATGGGTTGTGATCATATCTCGGATTCGAACGCATTCGCTGTTGTTGTGCTGTGCGGGAGTTTCTCATCATCTTGGTAGGTACCTACCTAGGTAGGCCACGGACCTCAGGTTGACTGATATCGTTCAAAGGGAACTGCAGTACCTAGGTAGGTGCCCGCAACCGGCAAGAAAGGCTCGTCTGAGCATCACATTTTCATTCGTAAGTCCCATGTGCTGGGCGACAAAGTTGAGCCGCTTTGGCTGCCCATGGAGATCCGGCTGGGGCACTAATTCATCCTTTGATGCCTTGCAGCCCCCCCTGAACACCTTAATAACCGACCATCACCCGGAACCTACCCTTACCAAGCTGGCATGCTGGTTCACCTCGCCATAGTGGCGCCGGGGATAAGGTTAAGTATGAGATGAGCTATCTTTGTTTTCAGTGTTTTGTTTATGTCCCCTCATGCTTGCATGTTGTCATGCACCAACATGCTTCGTGTCGGCAACAAAGCGGTGGGCTGATGTCAAGAAATTCACTCCTGCCTCGATGATCATCACGATGCTCATGCTCATGCTCAACGGGAGAACTATGGGGTGCGTAGGTACTTTCTTGAGGCAAACGGTTCGATACCAGACCTCCCCAACCTAGGTATCTCGTGGGCACCAATCATGTATGATCTCATGGCCAGATGCAGCAACGAATGGAGCCGCAACTTGAGCTCGCATTGCTACCTACGGCGGACAGGTACCAGTTCCCCGACCTTGTGACTAAAAGCTACCTAGGCATGTATTTACCTATTTTACATAGTCATAATAGTCCGCACCGTGCTGCGTGTTGCCGATTGATCTGTGCTGCTGCTTGGCCTGTACGAGGTACGACTGAGTAATACCGGACTTACCTAACCTACCTGTTGCTACCCCGCGCCTGCGTCATTCATCACCTCTCTAAGGTTAGTCAGTGACTTCGTATACTGCTGGCCTGGGTTACCCGATTAGGCACTTTTCGGTATTTGCGCGCGGACTTAAGAGTCACTAAGGACGACCCGCTCCACCGTCAGCGACTCCGCTCTCCGTCGAGATTCATCTCTATCGGCCGAGAAGGGAGCAAACTGATGTTGTTGCTACATGTATAAATCTCTCGTCCACCTCCTCGCTACATGCTGTTATAAGATAGATACTATCTGATTGCACGTCAATTTGCAAGAAATACCACCGCCTCAGCAAGCCCTTTCTCTGCAAATTGCAACCACAAACAAGCCGTCGAGAATAACTGCGTCCATCACCAACATGTCTTCCGAGAAAGATGTCATTCTCGTCACTGGCGGTCAGTTCTTTTTTTTTTTCTCTGTGGTTCCGTCCTGCTCATATCACATTGTCTAGGCAACACTGGTCTAGGGTGGGAGATCGTTCGTGCGCTGGCCGGCACATCCACCGCATGTGAGATCATCGTCGGCTGTCGCACAGTTTCGAAGGGCGAAGAGGCCATCTCTTCTGTCAAGCAAGCACAGCCCTCGACCACGTCCTCCTTCAGTACTCTCCAGGTGGATCTGTCATCAGACTCCTCCCTCGAGAAAGCTGTCGAGAGCATCACGTCCAGATACGGACGGCTCGACGTGCTTGTCAACAACGGCGGCGGTTCCTTTGACCAGGATATCGCCAGTGGCCGTTCCAGTATCCGAGATGCCTTCAACAAGAGCTGGGATACCAACGTTTCCGGTACCCACGTCCTGACCACGCTGGCCATACCCCTGCTGCTGAAGTCCTACGATCCGCGCCTTCTCTTCATCACGAGTGGCACGGCTTCCGTCACGGAGACGGAGAAGATGGATACCGAGATGCAGAAGCGGTTAAAGTAGGTTCATTGCACATCCGATCACCCTTGATTGGAGGATAAAGGACGAATTCACGAGCGAGACCACTTGGACTGATTCAGTAAACATTAGTGCCTCGCCGCCCGCAGGCTGGCCCAAGCCGGCCGCCGGCTTGAATAACACGGCTTATCGCAGCAGTAAGACGGGTCTGAACATGCTCATGCGTGAGTGGAGAAGACTGCTCTTGAACGACGGTGTCAAGGTCTGGGCCATAAGTCCAGGCTTCTTAGCTACTGGGTTGGCTGGCGCAGGCGCAGAGAAGCTGAAACAGGTATGCGATTCCAGTTCTGGACTTTCAGTTCAGCATTGCTTTTCAATGGCTAACGTGTATGGAGATGGGGGCTCTGGATCCATCGATCGGTGGAGAGTTTGTAAAGGACGTGATCCAGGGCAGGCGAGATGAGCATGTGGGCAAGATCATCAGGAAATCCGAGATACAGCCTTGGTAAGTCGGATGGGAATCTCTCCTGAGGACCGCCGGAGGTCTGTCTGTATAGTTTTGGCTCAGGCAGATCTGGCACGGCGTTTCTCTTCAGCTTACCCTGTGTTCATGGAGCTCATTGGATGGGTCCCGTGGCATAAAACATGATCTCTGCCGCACTCCTCGCCACCTTACTCCATGTGACGGACCGCGGCGATGGTCAAGTGCGTAGTACATTTAGTACTTTGATCGAATTCACACAAATGCTGATTTATTGATGGCTTGGTGGCCGAAATAGACTGAAGAGTGCAGTGAAAGGCAGTAATGAAAGTGATACACACGAGAACTGATCCCAACCACGAAGTTGTAAAACAGCCGTGACTCCTTCCTACAAACCTAGAAGACAAAAGATCGCTGCGGCCAAAATATCTATCCATCTTGCATTCTTACTCCATACACGATTGCCATTTTCTAGAGGTCCAGTCTTGCTGGTCTACGGTGCTCCATTTTGGCAATTATCTGAACTCGGGCATTGATAATCGGCAAAGACCGTCGGATTGCCGACACTGGGTAAGACGTTCGCAGAGAATAAAGTCAGAACATTGCCTAGAGGTTGATTAGCTGCCGGCACCGTCACAGTCGGGGATCAGTCCTCCACCTACCAGCTGGGGCGTAGTTGCAGACCAAAAACCAAGGCGATATTCCGCCACCAGTGTTCTTCAGGCCCGTTGCGGAGCAGTCCTGCGTGTAGCAGCCTACGGACGTGGTAGAACTCCACTACAACGTCTAGAGTCAGCAGTTACCTCGGATCATTGGGGGTCCTCTCTTGACACCTTGAAAGGCGACAGGGTTTGCCCCCGGCTGTGTCGACAGTCGGCATAGAGGGTTACTTACAACAATCTGAGAGAAGTGTCCCCATAGACCGACCTTGGTCGTATTGGGCTCCTTGCCATATGCTGTATAGTGATTCACTTCGCTGTTGTAGAAACCCTCAGTGATCAAGAAGCCCATTGCATTCGGACTAAACCCGGCCCCAATATTCTGGCCGTATCCTCCGCCATTGACACTTGTGTTGTGTCTATAGTCGCAGGACTCAGCAATGATGCGCGCCGTATCCGCGATACTTTGACTCCACTGCACGGCCGGGGCTTGTGATCTGAACGTCAGCGAACATGCCATTTTCTTTACGTTTGTAGGTACACACCAGAATGATTCGAGCGATGGACGTTGTGATGGCGAATCACAGTATCGATGTAGGCTTGGTTGGTGACTGCCGGTACGACCTGGCTTGTGCTTGTAGCGGCGGTCGTGGGAAGGGTGGTACTTCCAGAACCGGTCTCCGCGAGAGTCGTCGACTCAGTCAAGACGGCAGACCCCAGAGTAGTAGACGCGGCAGGCATCAATTCCTGTATACTAGATGCCAGAGTAGTGGGCTCCAAGATGGTCGGATCCGGAGTGGGAGATGCCAGGGTGTCGGTAGTCAAAGTGACATCGTTGGACAGGGTAGACGCGACGCTGCTCTGCGTGATGGCCTCTAAGTCTTCCATGGACGATGCTATACAGTGTCAACAGCCACGGATGCAATACGTGAAAACGTCTTGGATGACTTACTGAGTCGAGACTTTGTGCATCTCTTGGCCTCTGCCAGGGGCAGGGATAGGACCAACGAGCAGCGCACAAGCGCAGCAAAGGTAATTTGCATCTTGCCGACTACAAGCACCGGATGGCACGACAAGGAGCAGACGTACATTCAGACTTGGCCTCTGGCACGGGAATGAGGCGATATTTAAGTATTTCCTCTTTACAATCCTCTCAGCGTCGCAAACACGATGAGAATTCCTCACCAAATCACCATGTCTCAGTCGAGCCATGTTGCCATTCCAGTGCACTTTTCTTTCTGTCTCACACGTGAGATCGATAGTCTAGAATCTGGATACCCCTCTTCTGTGGCCAATTCATCTGGACAAGAGAAACATCGTACTGCCTGTGTCTCATAGACTGGTGACATAGCTGAGAGATATATCTCGTATGGGGCGTTACAAGACCACTATGCATTGAGGCCAAGGATGGAGACGCTGGGGCGATACTGCCAGTCCGGGGTGTGAAAGATGACTTTATATCAATTTCGGTTAGGCAAATAGATAGAAGCTGAGTTGGCATTATTCTCTCACGCGTAACGGGTACTCCTCATGCCGCCTGCTTGCAAGTCGAGAGATCATGGACCGAGTCGTGATGCTGAAAATCACCCACTCCAGCGTGCTCACGTTGCCATGCTTTCTTTGCGTAATTAGAGGATGGTCAGCAAGAAACGGAACTTTTTGTCCAAGTATCGCAGGACTGACTCAGGGAGAAACCACGGGGGTGTTGTATGAGACGTCACGAGGGTAGTAATACTATGCAGAGGATCATTCAGCGCTTATCTAATGTCTACGTGTTTGTGCTTTCATTGACGCACGAAATCCTCCCCATGTGATACTTACAACGAGACTAACAGGTAGCCATCGATTCTCAATGCTGACAATCACATGTTACGTACTTTGTATTGTTGTGTATATACACAAGCTCAATGATTGTTTAGTCAGGCACCAATAGAGCGACGTCTCTGGATTCATGCAATACTTGTATAATTGGCACCCGTGTTACCATCCCGATCAATAATTGCGCATGATCATCCCTCTCTACCAGAGGACGAAATAGCATGACAAGAGCGGGTGCATCTTATCCACCTCATCCGGCACATTGAGTTCCCTGCCATTGACGAGCGACTCCAAAGTTTCATCCATGTCTCGCCAACAGATGGCCACGTGGAATTGAAAATATCTCGACAGGAGAAAGACGTCCAGGGCTAATATGAGTGCTTACCAAGGCACTTTTGGGACTGTTCTGGGAAACACCTCCCAAACTCGGGAGGCCCATTTGAGCTGTTGCACTAGACACTAGAGCACTTGCGGCCGTGGTGATATCATGATCAAGACGATCATGACAGCCACGACCACAAGGCCAGTGCCGCTAGCAGGAGCTGTGTGTGTGCAGAGATAGCATCCGGCTTTCGGTCGGCCGGGTTCTGAAATTTCCGAATTAGGAAGTATAGAAGCTCCGATATGCCCGCTTGGATCGGTCTGTCAGCACCAGTGGTTCGGTGGTAAACCCGGCGCCGGATAGTTTGAAATACGTTTCTGGGAAGTATACAAATATAGATGCGGAGATTTGACTTATTTCCGATTTGAGACCGCCTGCGATCATATACGCAAGTCATGGCTGACACAGCGTATAAGAGACGGCAAGGCCTTCTCCACGGAAACTCTGCAACTGGCACCAACTTGGAAAATTAATACTTCACGGCATACACTGTTCATTCTCAAGATCTCGAAATCATCTTTCGCTTTCCCCCGCATAATTTTTCCAACATGTGCAGCGGGAACCAAAACCGGTCCGCAATTCTGCCGCACCTCAAGGCTCATCCGATGACCATAACCACCTCCGCACTTCCCACACCCGTCGGCAGTGAGGTTCTCATTCGGGTGCGGGCGGTGGCGATAAATCCCGCGGACTGGGCCGTTCAAACCCCTGGTGTGGTAGTGAAGCCGGAATTCTACCCCTATGTGAACGGCTGCGATGTCTCCGGGGAAGTCGTGTCAGTCGGTCCAGCTCAGCAGCGCTTCAGGGCCGGTGACCGTGTTACCGCCCTAGCTACTGCTTTCCGATCCGGCGATACAAGATGTGGTGCCTTTCAGGAGTACATGATCGGCGCCGAGCCCTTCATGGCCAAGATACCGGACCATGTCGAATTCAGAGAGGCTGCAGTCCTGCCGCTGTGCTTGAGCACCTCTTCCGCCATGCTATTCTCCGCGGAGCTGATGGGCCTGGATCTGCCGAGAGCCGGGATCCCCGTCAACTCCAAAGCCGAGGTCGTACTCGTCTGGGGTGGAAGCTCGAGTATTGGATGCAATGCTATCCAGGCTCTCAAAGCCGCCGGCTATACTGTCGCCGCGACGGCCAGGGAGAGAAACCACGCTTTGTTGCGGAATATGGGTGTCGATTTTGTATTCGACCATCAATCCGAAGGAGTGGTAGACAGTATTGTCGTGGCGCTCGAGTCAGCGGGCAAGCTGGCTGGAGTCTACAACGCCATCATCACCGAGGATACAACCCGAGCCTGCGCTGAGATTGCGAGCCGATTGGACGGGCGGAAGCAGGTTGGGACAGTCCTAGCGCCTGGAATGCCAACTCCTCAAGACGTTCCAGGCGATGTCAGGATTCTCGTCGATACTGTCGGCCAGATGAACCAGCCTGAACTAGGCAAGTCCATATGGGCCGGGTGGTTGTCGGGGGCCTTGAACGACGGGAGCATGAAGTGCCGGCCATATCCAGAAGTCTGCGGAGCCGGTTTGGAGAAGATACAGGTCGCTGTTGATGCTATTGGAAATGGCGTCAGTGGCAAGAAATTAGTCGTCGAGCTCTGAAGGTCTTTCTGGACCTCGACGTCGTGGCGTATCATGGAAAAGCGGCGCTCCTGATGCTCCAGACTTGCGCCAACAAGTAACGTCTCAAGCTGAAGGGGGATTCTGATCCTCGAGTGAGTTGACAGTCATATTTTCCCTGAACATCGCGCGGTCCGGGTCCCTTAAATTGTCTTTGATATTTCCTGAATACCGTAGCTCATATATGAAACATTAATATCAGTCGCTAACATTGATGAACTTGTTTTTTCTTTCGACTTGACCTCGGAGCTCACGACACATGGCATCGGACAGTTCCCGTGAGCCGTTCCGCCAACTATGATCGATTGCTCCAACCGAGTACACGTTGCCTGGCCCAGTCGTCTGCGGGGTTGGAGTGCTCCGCCGTCACAGTCCAGTGCGTCTCCTTCAGAATATTTCTCTGGCTATCTCCGTCGTCTGATGAGCCTCTGGTCTTGGTCCGGACCCTGTGCAAGCCTGGAGAATCATTCGATGATGACGTACGAAAAGTCTTCATATTCACCTCATCGGTTTGTTCGTCCTGCAGGTCGTGCGCTGGGTTGGGCGCAAAGTGCTCATGGGGGGCCGATTGCTGATTAGCACTGCTTCGTATCGTGCTGCGACCGAAGAGAGGCAGTGTGAGGAGAGGTCGAAGGGCAGGCATGGATCCAGCAATGATACCGATGCCTTCCTCAGTGACAGACCAGAGGCCAATCTGCCCCGTGCTGAACATGAATTCCGCCTGGTCGTTGTAGAGGGTCAAGTAGCGCAGTCGAACGATGGTGGCGCAGCTCGCACTAGAAAACAGTAAGCCAGTGTGTGAGAATGAGCAGGGCATCGTCTTGCCGTGCGTACAATGCAGCGAGGCCGAGCATGATAGCTACCGAGAACTTGACTCTCCTCTTCATCTGGATTTTCCACAGCAGAATTCCCGGGAGAATGGCGAGGGAAAAGTCCGTGACTATGGAGACGGCCGAGAAGAAGAAGCTGACTCTGCTGTTGAGAGTCGGACTACAAGACCCGGTCGTGGTCTCACCCCATAACGTGGTGATGGGATGGCAAAGGTTGGCGATGGCGACGATGAAAATCACAGCTGCTATAGCTGCCATGGCCATGATTGCGTAGAGCGTCCAGACGAAACGGCGGCGGGCATCTGCAATGCGGAGTAGACAGACGCAAATGCTGCATTTGATGGGAACCGTGCAAGATGCATAGAAAAATTCGGCAATGAAAAACAGCTGGAATTACAGATTAGTCAACACAGTTGCGAGGGACAAGATCACCATCCGTCAGCCTACCTTGGTACCAAGCACTAGAAGAAAGCACGGTCAGTGATCGTGTCAAGAACCATGTGGGAGTAGAAACACGGGAAGACATCTATGTTGGAATGCGTCGCTGGTATTGGTCGCCATAGAACACACGGCCGACCAAACGGTCCTGTTTCGTCGGACGACGGGGAGCAGGCAGGCATAGGAAAAGAGGTGTGGAGATTTGCTTACTTTTATCGGGAGCATCAATGTACTTTGCATACTGCCCAGCACCGTAGAAGCAACACACAATGACAAGCGAGGCTGTAACGGAATACAGTATCTATCGTCAGTTTCTTCTTGTTAGTCTGAACTCGTTTCTGGGGCATTATTCGGATGGCACGTACGAGTCCGCCAGCCATGAGCCAGTCGTCAGACCCAGAGGCGTTGATCCATCTTCGAACTCCCAGCCGTGCAATCAAGACGATCCAGCTCAGCGCCAGCATAACACTGGTGACATAGAGAAGGATGACACCATCTCCCTCTGGTTTCTTCATGATGACTCGCACCAGGTGGGCGGCGAAAGGAGCGGGTGTACGTTGGGTGGCAGAGCCACTTCGTGGGAGCAAATGTCGGAGAAAGAGAAAGAGAGGAGGGGATGGAAGAGACAGAGAGACACTCCTTCTCTTCTCGCGGAGTGCAGCTATTGATCGTGCTGCAGACGATGGCTGGATGAGGTGCTCCTCCGGGACCAGTCCGGAGACGGCAGAGACGATTTCCTGCTCAGAAACAAATGTACCACCTACCACCGGGCGACGGAAAGAAGGCAACAAAAGGGCGTATCACGTCAGCAACCCGGGCCTCTCTTTATCGTCTTCGTGGAACGTGATGCCTATTTCCATACAGCTTGAGTAGTACGTTGGATGCGCCACAGAGACATTGTCGGGATAATAAGCTGCTGGCCCTCCCAGATCTATGTATGGTTGGGCTGTACGGACGAGAAAAAGCATGTCTGCATGCGGCAGTCAGAGCAAGAAAAGTCTGGGGTTGCAACCCAGTAGCCCGGCCCTGACAGTCTGGTACGGAGCACAGCTAAACAGGGGTCTATAATTTTTCTCTATGTTTTTTCTTCTTTTTTTTCCCGCCAGATACTCTTGGCGTTCGGGGGGGGGGGTCTTTGGTATTACATGAAACGTGCCACCCTCGTCGCCATGTTTTGACATGCTCTTAATATACTGCTGATTCCACTTCCCACGACTAAACTGCGCGTCTTGACGCCCGGCACCGGCGGTCCCAGTTTTGCGGCTCACCTCCATAATGGTTTTCGTATTAATGGCTCTGCGATCCCTCGAACTGTATTTCCGCGTCGGGCGCGGGAAACTCCCCGGGACTAAAGACGCCTCCGGAGAGGATCCTCTTGCCTTAGCCGTGAGGAATGGACCAGTGAGATCCAACACGTTACATACAATTCGCAGTGAAGGTGTTTCTCGTCCGTCGAGGCACGAGATGGCGGGCGAAGCCGCGCTGCCTGGTAAGCCGCTGCGAGAAGAACAACGATGATTGAGGTCCAGGGAGGCACACGAGATCTGTGAGGAAGCCACAGCGACAGCCGGTCGCGAGCGATCTATGTCATATCGGTAGAATCAGGCCTCTTAGTTACTGGTACGCCATGATACAGCTATAGGACCATCTTGTGATGAACACCTTCAAGGTTTCCGCGGTAGCATTTATGCAGCTGTACGGAGTCCTCATAGGGGAGACAGTTTCGAGTTGGACCGGGATGTGTACATGGCTCAAGGATGTGGATAGCGATTGCCGACAGGTGAACAGCGACTGTACGACTTGACATCTCTGCCTCTCCATGTCATCACATCGGCCGCCATTGGCATGAACGCAGATGGACCGAAGTTGGGCATGGAGATACCGGCTACCTATCTGTGACTATAATCTGACAAGATCGTGGCAGAGTGAGATCTGAAGAAGAAGAAGAAGAAACGAAAACGCGAGGCGTGTACTCGTACCACTGCCACGACGCAACCTCGGGAGTGCTAGGTACACACATGCCTCTAAATTTCAGGTAGTTATTACTGGAAGGAATGGATGGATTTCCTGCCTCGTGGGATCGACCAATTCAGGGCTCAAGGCTCTCACACGAGCAGCTCGCGCTTTGCTCGGCTCACCGCACTACGCTCGCGGAACGCGGGAGAGCGAAAGGGACGGCCGATCCCTCTCAACAGCGGCATGCTGCTCGTCAAACTCGCTCGCAAGTTTGTCGCCAGCAGCAGCAAGATTTGCACAGAATCCGGTCGGTGTGCAGATGAACCCGGATGCCAGCAAATGCTCTCCATCTCGCTTAAGACCCCTCTGTACGTGTGGGACTGTACAAGGGCTCGGCCACTAATGGAAACCGCTAACGATTGTCTCGTTCCCACTGATGGACGCGATGGACAGTGGCTATTATTGCTACTGTTTCCGTTGTGACGAGGTGCGCACGTTTGTGGCCGGAACATGTCTGGTATCTACATAGATGGCATGGAGATGCTTACTTGGGTTGAAATACAAAGAGAAAATACACCGGGTGAGCAGCAGTCTGATGGGAAATAGCATTTGTAGCTGTGCCAAGATATGCAAATATCGCCCGTATTAAAGCACACACTTGTCTTCAAAAGCAGTCTAGGGGCCGTTGGAATATCCATACGGCCACGGCTACCACACAATGCTAAGCCCTTTTTCTTTCGACGGTGGAATGAATGGTGGGACAGGGACCGACCCGTCGATGGGCGGCAAACGGGGCCGCATCTGCATGCTGGCTCGCAACTTTGCTTGTGATAATCGAGCTGGCCTTGCTACGGATACTCGATGTACCGGTAGGTAGGTCCTGATCATCTGGAATATGGAGTGCATTCGTAGATTGTTTTACCACTTGGTGTTGAACCGAGATGCGTAACGAGTTCGAGTGTTTTCAGAATTGCCAGTATCCTCCTTGCATGCTGCATCTGTCTTTCTTCAATGGGCAGTCATTGCTTTATACTTATAGCCGTGTGTGTCCAATTTTCCATGTACATAGTATACTGTGCTAGAATGGTGGGCTTACATAAAGAATACGACGGTTGCAGGCATCTAGGTTCGAAAACCCATGGTCCTTGGCAGCCGCTTCTCTACCTCTTCTTCTCTTTTCCTTTCTCTCTCTCTCTCTTCAATACCCAAACACTCAACTGCTCGATGCTAGGAACGTTTATTTACATGGAGCCATGGAGTCTAATGTAGAGTCTAGAGTCTAGGCCCTGGATAGCGTCAACTAAGCCCAACCAACCCCTTTTACTAAGGCAGAAAAAAAGCACGATGGAGCACGAGTCTAGGACAAGGTCCTGGAGGAAGACCCCAGCCGACAGGTTGCTATGTGTACGCGTGGGTAGGTAGGTATGTAGGTAGCACGGAATACCTGATGACCCTCGAGCAGCTACCCAGATAGGTAACAGCTACATTTCTGTTTGGGCATTCACAGAGTCACTCTGGGCATCGTCACCAGGAGACTGCCCATTGGTAAGACGCCGGCAGTCGCCCGCGCGCATTACGTACCGAGGCAATTTAAAAGTCAATCTGTTCGCATGCTTGCAAGCGCACAATGGATTCCATCCTTTCTCTTCATGAAGCCGACTAATGTGTCTGGTGGTAATGAGGAGCCGTTGGCTTCAACTTGGTAGGCGCGGACCGATGATGTTGACTGACGACTCACGAGACTCCTTGTTCTAGCTCTGCCCGCCCCCCAAGTGTATACTACCGTGTATAACTAGCTGCTGCCCTACACATGGTAGAAAGAGAGTCCGGTGCAGAGTCCAGAGTCCAGAGTCCAGACTGCTGGCCACTCGCCAGCGATCACCCCAAGCAGGGGCTGCCATGCCAGCGTGCTACACTACTCTGTAATCTGTACTCGACCGTTAGACCTCAGTGTGAGTGATCTCCAATGTCTGGTTGTTCTGCCGCAGATCGACGAATAGCCGACCAGATAATAACGACCAGACGCAAAATGCTCGCGCCATCAACGGTGACTTTTTCCCCGCCTGAGAAATTGCCGTCGACTCGATCAGCAGCGGGTATGGCCGAGTTTCCCGTCCGTAGGCGAACTCTCGAGCTAGGCACAAGACCAAGGACCAATGATTCCGCCAACCACGGAACCTCTAACGGTAGCTGGGTACTACCTTCAGCTTGCCTGTATGGCCTCACATTCAGGTATTCATCTACTATGCTGCAGACTGTCCGTGGAGTACGGAGCCGGTATACATTGCACTATTCAAGAAGCACGGGACATCTGGACGATGTCCAGAGCGAAATGTAGATGTTAGACATTGATCTATTGAGAGATCGCCCGGGCGCGCCGTCGTGGGCACTTGCCAGGTCCACAGAGGCGTGTTTCGGGTCTACGTACTATGTATCTGCTGTTGGATCGTATGGCACGCATTCACCGTTCGGCCGACTGCTCTATGCACTTATCTCTCGAGTCACAGCTCCAAGAGTGTAGCTTGCATACAGTATGTAGGCAGACTGACACCTCAATGGCTTCGGGGTCTGGCAACCTGGACAGTGCTGCGGGGTGGATTATCTCGCATAAGAGATTCGAGTCGATGTGCAAGTCACCCCCTGCTGCCTCGCTGAGAAACTTGCCCGATTGTGGTTATTGTCCCCATAACACCATCGTGGGAGGAGAGGCCATACGTACCCTCGTAGCTCCAGGACATAACAGTCAGTTGTCGATAAACATCTTAATAAGGTGCTCTGGTTCGAGCCATTTCCAGTCGGCTTCCCTCTCTTCTACATTACACAACATCTTTCAAGAAACATTGCAACAATGGCCGCACTTAAGATCAGAGACGAGGACTTGGTTGGCCTCAAGGGCAAGGTTGTCATTGTCACTGGTACGTGCCGTGCTTCTAGGTAGCTTCGTAGTGGAAGCCACGAGAAGTCTTGATACTAACGACCATGTCCCGCGCCTCACAGGTGGCTCCAGTGGTATTGGCTTGGCAACAGTCAAGCTCCTGCTCGCTCAGGGTGCCTCCGTCGTCAGCGGTGACGTCCAGCCGCATCCCGAGACGGCCACTGGGCCCTTCACCTTCGTCAAGACGGACGTGACCGCCTGGTCTGACCTCGTCGCCCTCTTCAAGAAGGCCAAGGAGGTGCATGGCCGCATCGACTCGGTCTTTGTCAACGCAGGCATCGGGCCCCGCGCCGACTACCTGAGCACCGAGGTCGATGCCAACGGCGACCTCAAGGAGCCCTCCCATGCCGTCTTCGACGTCGGTCTGAAGGGTGCCGTCAACACGACCACTCTTGCCATCTACTACCTCAGACAGCAGACCGAGGGAGGCAGCATTGTCATCATGGGTTCTTCGACCGGTATCCAGCGCGTGCGTGCCGTCGACTACTGTACGTAGCCCATCTCCATATCCCAGATGGATCTGGGTGTATCACCCATCTCTTGTATGCCCCGAGACTTGACTGGCTGACTCATTCTTGTAGCAACGGCCAAGCACGGCTCCTTGGGTCTGGGCCGGAGCATGACTGCGCTCGTCAGCGCTGCCGGCCTGCCCATCCGAGTCAACACCCTCGCGCCATCCTGGACGGACAGCCAGGTCCTGCCCAACCTCCGGGGACTCATGGACGCGATCAAGGTGGAGGTCCAGCCGGCTGAGGCCGTGGCACGCGGCGCCGCCCTGCTCATGGTTGACAAGTCGAGACACGGCCATGTCATCTACATTGAGCGCGGCCAGTACAAGGAGATTGACGAGGCCCTGCTGATCCCGGCGCACGCCAAGTCCATCATTGGCGAGGGTTACCCTCTCGAGGACGAGGTCTTGGCCCGCGCTCAGGCTCTGTAATCTAGACAAATATTTGGGTGATAATGAAGAAGGAGAAGAACAAGAGGTCGAAGGAAATGAATGAATGAACCACATTTTGAAAACGTCAAGACCGAGGTTGGCAGCAAACCATGTCTCGCGCTACTCGTCACCATGCTCTGCGCCATGCATGGCTCTATTATTCTGTAACATCTTGTGTAGAATCAAGTCTGCTTGTACATGCGTGAACAACTTTTCTCTCTGCAAGATCAGGCCAATGCCTTGTAAGGATGGAATGAAATCCTCGTTCATAACGCTATAGGGAACATGAGTACTTTGTATATGATTGCGCAACGGGACTCTGTGGATGCTATGCACAACCATTATCTTCCAGTAGTCAGCTTTCAATATCTGGCAACGCTCCCGCCTGACATGCCAAATCCCCCACCCTTTATAGGACGGCGATGACGTCAGAAAAAGTCTTTTCCCGCGCCCATAAACTAGGTCACAAGCCTAGGTATGTTGTATTCTCGCTTACAAAGTACATATGATTCTGCCCTTTGCCTACCTTTTTATTTTCACTCTACATCGGCACAAACAACCTCATTTTCCTGAACTATTGACGAGCAAAAGAAGCCCGCTCGCATCAACTTGATACATCTCGGCCGAAAGCCCCATACATTCAGCACGACGTGGGTCAGTTGTGCTCCGCAGGAATGAATATTCCATCTTTCAACACTCGCGAAAAGGCCTCCGAGGACGCCTACATTCGCAAGCGGGAAGCCGAGAAGGCCGCCGCTGCTTCTGCCGCCAAGCAGAATACTGGTGCGCAGCCTTCGCAGACCACACAGGCCAAGACTTCCCAGGCAGGCCAGAGCGGTGCCAAATAGAATATTTCACAACACCGTCTTGGAACGAATGGCCCGGATGCGAGATTAGCACCACCGACATGCACGGTCGCGCGGCTGCAAGACTGCAAAGGGGTACATGACGAGAGACGCGGTCCTGTGTCGTTGGAGGGGGGGGGGGGGGGGGGGGGGGGGGGGGGGGGGGGGGGGGGGGGGGGGGGGGGGGGGGGGGGTGTCACTTCGTCGCGAGCATGGTATCGACCTCGCCGGGTAATATGAGCCCATCTCAGATTGGGGACACGCGGCCTAGAGTCCCTGGCTTCACTGAAGTGATGTAACAATCCAATAAACCAAGTATCAACTCAATACCATCTTATTGCAAATGCGACACGCTACCAACGTCGACAAAATTATATGCTTCATCAATCAAACCGAGTCGAACCTCTTGGATTCTGCCTCGGCGGCTCCTCCGACACGGCCGGCGGTCCAAATCCTGATTTTCTTGCCAAAGAACCACAAGGCCGGCAATCCCAGACTAAGCACGATCAAAGATTCGGCGTAGATGGCAAACGTGTTGAGTATGCCCTTTTCCATGACCCAGACCGTGACCTGGCTGCTGAGGAAGAATGCGATCACGATCCGGAGACTGCTCACGTTGACCAAGACAGGACCCGCCCACATGGGATATGACTCGACCACAAACACATTGACCACGGTGAGTACAGTCAGAAAGGCAAAGATGATGAAAAAAGCACCGAGCAAGATGAGAGCCCAGTGCAAGTTGTTCTGTCCGGCATATCCAAAGATGAAGCAGCCCAGAATGCCGGAAACAAAAGGCAGGATTAGGTTCGGCAGGTGGAACTCGGCCTCTCGGACGCCGCCGTGGTGACGAGTGATCCATAGTGAGATCTTGTCGGAAATCGGACCACCGAGAAAGTACACGGCCACCGTGGCGGCGACGGTGGGAACAACCGAGAGCCCTGTGTACTGAAACTGCCATCTGGAAATATACGTCAGCAAATCTGCTCCCGGGTGGATCGAGAATGGGAGGCGACCTCTGATGGCCATCTTACCCCTGAGCCAGCAGCGCAAATGACCCCAGCTGCTGAGCTGCCTGGTTGATAATCACAAAAGCCGAGTTGGCCAGCGTTGTCCACACGATGGCCGGGAACAGTGTCGTGCGCAGCGTGTCGAGCATGGACCGCCCGGCTTCTTTCCACTCGAACCCAAATTGAAATACTCCTATCGTTGTCCACACGGTCCTTGGGCCGTACGTCTCGGGATCGAGCCTTGGTCGCCGCTCGCCGGGGTCGAGCGCATAGATCTTTTGCCCGCTCAGCTCCTCCTTGCCCCTCGTCCACCTCGTCTCGGGGAGGAATGCGATCATGAGCCCCCACGCCAGCACACCGAGTCCGCTCGTGGCAAAGTACAGGATCCTCCACGTGAAGTTGGCCGCCACGTACGGCGCAGCCACGCCCAGAGCGATGATGACGATGCCTTGGCTGCTCACGACAGCACTCATGGCCTTGTTGCGCTGGTGGATAAACATGATGTCCTGGACGATGAGTGGGATGAGTGCCTCGACGGCACCGGCACCCAACCCTTGCAGCGCGCGTGCTGCAATGTGGCTCTCCAGGGAGTTGCTCAGCCCAGCCCAGAGCCCTCCTATCCAGGCGAGCGCGCCCGTCAGGAGAAGCACAGGGCGTCTGCCGACGGCAATGGACAGTGGTACGAGGAAGTAGGATGCTATACCATTGGCGAGGAGCGGGATGGTGGCCAAGAGAGAAACCTGGCCAAGGTCTGCTGGGACGACACCCGGCGGCACAACTGCAAGAGGGTTGAAGTTGATCGAGCCATGTGAGTTGGCCGCGAAGTCGACGTCGTTGAGCGAGCGGGGGTCGACGCCAGAGTACTCGAGCAGGAATACAGGAATCAAAGAGCCAATGATGACTTCGGCACTAAGGGCGAGCGAGCCGACTGTCGATTGTCAGTTATTGTCACGAGCGTGTTTGTTTGTGGAAGCGTGCCATCAACTTCATATTCGCCGTCAGGGGAGCCGATATGAAGCTGCTTGTGGTGTCGCTGGATTAGTACGATAGACCATGGCAGCGGGACATCACTGGATGGACCCTCCATGATCATTACTTCTGGGACACTATGATGGGCACCGAATTCTGTCTCTCGAACCCCTCGAGTTGGGTTTCGTATAATAGAGAATGGGGGGGGGGGGGGCGGGTGGGGGCGGGTGCGGGGGGGGTGTGGGGGTGTGGCGTGGGGGGGGGGGGCGTGTGTGTCGGGCGGGGCCGGGGGGGGGGGGTTGGAACCACAACCTACAGAAACACAGGATGCCAACAGCAAGCCATTTCTGCTTGTCAGGGATGTTGAGCGGATCTGATATTGGTGTAAGCAGAAGTAACCGCGACGAGATGATTCCGGCGTCATCAAACCTTTGGGATCAGGCGTTGGCATCTGACAGATAATGAGTGACCATCCTAGGAAGAATTCGAGTTCCTTTTGTTTTGTTTTCAACTTACAGGAATCAGGCGAATCTCCCCGTTCGCGTCCATCAAATTTGTCGACCCAATAGCCTTTCCGTCATCCTCACTTCCACCGCTCTGTACAGACTCGGAGCGAGTCAGGTACATCTGTTTGTCATCCATGGTCCACTCGACGGGCTCCTTCTAGGAGGCGGTCTGAAGCGATGTTAAAAATTGTCCAGCATAAGTTATGAATTACAAAGTACAACCGTCCAGCGGAATTTCAAGAAAGATGCGACCAAACCCGACGTTCCAAGATGAGGTAGAGATCCAGCTCTGGATAGAAAGCAGTTGACGCGAGAAAGCCTCGTCATTTATCACGTCTACTCTCTCTTGGTGGCGCTGGACATCGAGGTCAGACCTGACGTGCGGCGAGAGTCAAGGCCGGATATGCCGCGCAGCCGCACCGGCAGATGTTTGGGATCACGACAGCCTGGGCAGAGAAAGCTGGATCGAATTGTGGAAAAGTTTGGCACTGCCAACGAGCAGTCACTCGATTATGGGCGATCACGACGGACTGATCTCCGCGCGCAGACTGCCCATCCCTATGCATATGCATCATCCCCCCTGCCACGTGGATAAGATGCTCTAGTCTGATATTGCTGGGCCGTTTCGGGAAGACCGCAGCTCGTTTGGGGCTCGCAGCTACCACTGACAGCCGGAAGCCAAACGAGCAATGTTCTAGAAATCTGATGCACACTGGGTAGCGCTGGCAGATTGATCGGCTCGGGGGGGATAGTCCGTTTGCTGCGATCAACACGGCACTTGGGTCGACGTCTGCGAGCCAGCCAATTATTACGAATACATCTAAACTGTCAGAACACACGACGGGCCGCAAGGTCAACTCGACACATTTAGCTAGCATAGCCTGGCATCAGTAGAGTGGCATCGAGGGGTTAAGATATTCATCCGACCAAATCCACTGCGAGACGTGTTGCTCAGAGCTCGGAGGGAGTCTGGTTGGAGGTTATTATGGGTGTTGCGCTCGGAGAATAGTGTATCGTCTGGACTAATATATCCGTAGATCTGTCAATTGGAAGGCCTTGGATCCAGCGACCTACCCCAATACCTGGTGCTTGACGCCAAGCTCAACTCTGCGGCGTACACTGCCGGTCCAACCTGCACAAGTAAAGTATTGACATGTTAATGAGAACTGGATGCTTCATCGTCGGTTTCTGGCTGGTCCTAGGCAGTGGGCGTCAGGCGTTTGAGAAAGAGAGCATTGACTGTCTCCACACGGCGAGCCACTCTGCGACTGCCCCTGGTCTCAGCCGTGATCTGCAACAGCCCAGTAGCACAAGGATCGGCTCGGTACTTGTGTCACCCATCAAGAGAGTTGATAGTTCTTCTTCATTTGCTTCAAGGTAAAGGAAGCACAAGAATAGCCAGGTAGACAGATCACCCAGGTTAGATAGATGGATACCAAACCGGGAATTCCGAATATGGGACTGGAACCCCCCACTGCAGAGAAGCAAAACGACCGACCCGCTGTTGGCCAAACGAATGAGCCCATTGGAAGCCGACGGCAGACACGCGATTGCAAAATCAATGACAGTATGTGTATTCTGTAGTTGTATTTATTCTAGATTGGAGTTTTACACGTTGCCTGTCTTTGAAATCTCAAGTTAGTAGCTACGTACACACAAAAGCACAGTGACGCTCAACATGTCGCAAAGATTACATTTACAAGAAGTTGATGCCAACTCCAACGCTCAGGCCCTTGCGCTTCTCCTCTTCCCGCCGCACCACCAACGGTAGACTGAAGTTGATCTCGAATCGAGCGACTGGATGAGCATAGACCAGGCCGAGGCCCACGGCCAGGCTGGGCAGTCCCGTCGTGAGGTCCTTCGTAGCTGATAGTATACCGTCCATCACGGCGCTCGAACTGAGTCCATTGTCAATCGGTTCCTCTCTACCCTTTGACTTGTTCCTCAGAGCTACCGAGCGGCCTCCATTGGCGAAGAGCTGAATTCGAAATGGACTATCCGGACCGGCTCTCGGCAGCGGGAAGAGCATGTTCACGCTTCCGGCCGCAAACACGTCGCCGCCAAGTGCGTCGCCGCCATCCCGTGGACCGAGCCCACCGAGCGTGAACCCACGAACGTCTGTCGGCCCGCCCAGGCTGAAGCGGTCGTTGACGCGACTCGGCTTCGCCCCGTCCAAGCCGTAGCCCAGCGGCAGGGGATACAACAGGCCCGCCCGGAAGCCACCGCCTATCGAGACGCCCGAGAAGCCGTTCACGCCGGGCACCGGCACCGGCACAGCACCACCGAGCTCCATCTCGCTCTTTGCGAAAGCCACATCTCCACCCAAGGATCCCCAGCCGGCAATCTCACTTGCCGTCTTGATGAGATATCCGCTTTGCGGCAGCATGGGATTGTCTCTGCGATCCCGCGTAAAAAGGTAGGAAATGGCGCTCTTGACAGAGTCGCCTGCATCGCCACGTACGGTTGGGCTCGCTCGATCGCCGAGACCGGTGACCTGCCGCCATGCACCCGTATAACCGAGCTGATACCTGTCGCCAGAAGGACTGTTCCAGTTCAGCTTGGCACCTCCGCCCTTGACAACCTCTTCATGACTTGCCCACGGCTTGTGCGTGCTACTTGCCAGTCCCTCAAGGCTAAGACGCAAGTCTGGGTTGCTCAGGACAGGAGTGCTAAACTCGGCGCTATACGCGGACCGGGTCCTCGTACCGGCAGAAGCATTCAGCGACAACGACTCGGCACCGCCAAAGAGGTTTCGCAGGTGCATGGTACCGTATGCGGAACCTTCCGTGTTGCCCAGATCTGTGCCCGTCTTGAGAAAGACCTTTGATTTCTCGCGGACCCGCAGGGCGACGTCCAAGTCGGTGGGGGACGTCGAAGGGTCGGTCTGGGAGGGCTGGGACAGGTGCACATGTATTTGGTCGTGGAAGATGTCGAACTTTTGCAGCTTCCCCACGACCTGGCCGATCTCCTCCAGCATCTCGGCCAGCGTGAAACCAGAATTGGCGCCGGCATGGACCAGCGGTCGGAAGAGAGGGTCGAGGAAGGAATTCCGAGTATTCTTGGCGCCGTAGACCTGGACCGACGAGACGGTCACCGGGAGCGTACCATTGTGTTGCAGCTTCGATGAAAGTATTAGCGCGCCTGTCGTCTTGGTGGATGCGAAATTGGGAATGCTCATGGACTGACCAGATCGATGTTGCGCGCCTGGGCCTGGGCCTGTTCTCTTTCGGCCGCGAGCTTTTGATCGACCGAGGCCGTCTCTCGTCGAAGCAGACCCTCGAAGGCCTAGGTTGTTGTTCCAGCGTGTTAGCCAAACAGGCAAGCCCATTGAATGCGCAACAGATGCCGTCGCCGTCATGTAGCAGCATGAAAACTTACATCTTCGCCTCCTGTTGACGTATTCGGAGCCATTGTGACGACGAGGTACTGCACAGGGTCGACTCTGGCTGGTTGCGAAGCTGTTTTGGGGGGTCTCGTGAGGATATGAGGGTTTAGGAAAGTATTCCTTGCTGCAGCAGTCGGCTGATCCCGGGCGAGCTCTGACTTGCTGCAGATCCCGCGCGTGTAGGAGCTCTCGGCCCCCACAGCAGTCGCTTAACTGGAGAGAGAGCGACGTCAACGGTTGTGGCGTTTGTCGTATTATACAGACAGAGCTTGTGAAAACATATCCAGCTGAAGAACTTGCATTGTTGTGCATGGCCAGTAGCATAATGTGGAGAGGCACAGACAATAATTATGCGAGCCTGCTGTCTGATGTGGGACCGCTGCTAGAGATTGCCAGCTCGTACCTCCTAGCGTCTTGTGGCGTCCTTCCATTTGAGAGTACATGGTCCGTAATATGGGAAACTTTTCTTCTGGCTACCAGGTAACAACTCTCTCGCAGCGTTTTCGTGACCGGACCCCACCTTGGTTTCCTCCCATAACAGAGGACTCCACGATCTGCGCAGTGCCCACGCCCAGCTGAAGTACTCTGTACACTAGCTAAAGTGGTTGAGCCGAGCTCGAGCCTTTATCTCATTGAGCTTGAACGAACTTGCGCCCAGACGCGCACGGCAGCGCTGGCAGACGAGGTAGGTAATCTGTATGTACTGTCCTCGCGTTGCGCACCCCCCGTAACGTGCCACCTTTTAGTTGTTGGTCCCGAGTCAGCCAGCCGCCAAGACGCCTCTTAATGTCCCCCCCCAAAGACGACTTCACTCGACGTCCAACCTACGCTACCTCACTCCATTTACGCTCATAACCTGCCTGGCGCCTCTTTACTGCCGCGCACAACTTCCCGCCGCCAGCATCTCTTCCTCGCTCCGCTTCTGTTAACCTGCGGAATAGGTCGAGCTCCTCGGTTGTCCAAGTCTCCCGGTCCTTGGAATCGTTTTTAATTTTTTTTTTCAAATTCTCTTGTCCCTCGCGGTCGCCTGCGAGTCTCAAGGAGCCTGACAGCCCGCTACGTTCACTGCCGCGCCGCCAATCAACCCACCTCTGTCTGCATCGTCGCAAGCGCACAGCGGCGACCTCGCAACCACAATCAGTGAACCCGTCCTGACCACCAGAAAACATGGCCAGCAAGGCAGCGCACAAGCGTCTTACGCGCGAGTACAAGACAATCGCCCAAAACCCGCCCCCCTATATCACCGCCCATCCTTCGGACGCCAACATCCTCGAGTGGCATTACATCATCACGGGTCCTGAGGACACCCCTTACCATGGCGGCCAATATTGGGGCACCCTCATCTTCCCAGCCAACTACCCCTTTGCTCCGCCGGCCATACGCATGCACACGCCCTCGGGCCGTTTTCAGCCATCCACAAGACTGTGCCTTTCCATCTCGGATTTCCACCCTAAGAGCTTCAATCCGGCCTGGGAGGTCAGCACCATCTTGATCGGTCTCTTGTCTTTCATGACGAGCGAGGAAATGACGACGGGTTCCATCTCCGGCACCGAGAGGGAACGGAAATACTTGGCGAGGCGGTCACGCTGGTGGAACTCGACCGGGGGAGGCTCGCAGCACAAGGCTGCCCAGAAGGGCAACGTCAAGGCCGGCGACGGCGGCGCCAAGTTCAGAGCAGAGTGGCCCGATGTCGACAAGGAGAACAAGGCATGGATGGCGTCGAATAAGATCGACCCCGCCTCTGGCGACCCGATTGAAGGCGCCAGCTGCGGTCCACAGCTAGGAATCGCTCAGGGCAGTGGTCAGACCCAGGCAGTAGTAGATGCCGTTGTTCAACAACGTGACGCTGCCGGTCGAGGCTGGATGTCGAGCAGATGGTGGATCGCTATCGGCGTCCTATTAGTGTACACTGCAATAGCCCGCTGGCTCGGCTGGGAGGCGGATCGACCACGGCAAGGATTATAACAAAGGAGGCATAGAGAGAGGTTTATCTGTGTATGGGCGGAATCTCGCTTCTTTGTGTATTTCCATGTATTGGGTTTTGTGTCAGGATCATGCCGGCGTTAAAGGCTTCAAGAAATCATGGCTTTATTCGTGTAGCATATCTGGAACAGCGCTATCATTTATAGATTCTCATTGTCATGGGTCACCCACTGCTTGGCTGTCAGCTGGATCGCTACTACTATATGTATCTATCATTCTGCAACACATGCGGAGTGGCGTGTTTGCCGGTAATAGCATCAGAGAATGTGTATATAGAACCTTGTGTCCTTTATATAGAACCTTGTGTCCCACACTGGCAGATCTGATAACATCATGAGGTTGGTTCTTCTGCATACCTACCCCCGGGGACGGTCTCGAATATCCGCAACACGGTCGGTATATGCTTGCTTCCAAAGAAATGCATGTTTCGCCCAAGGGAGACATGGTTCGAGAGACATGGGCGCCGATGCGGGCAGCCGCCATCCACAGTAGTGTCAAGCAAGAGCGAGGATCCAGGTACACTGCCAGTCAGCACGCGAGAGGAAAGAAGGGGAAAGAAACAGCAGAGCACGTTTACCATGTGATGACCGTTGAGAGTTCATGCCGTGCTACCGTCGAGTTCCCACGAGCAGACTTCCAATGGTTGGGCTCTTGCGGAGCTTGACAGTAAATATGACAATGATATCGAAGTCGAGTGAGTAGGCCAACAGGCCCTTCCTGTATCCCTGGGTCCTACCTTCAATGTTTCTCCAAACTGGATGCCGCACGTGTTCCTTAACCACGTCGCCCACCCAGGTCTTGCCATTATTCGTGGTATAAGATTGTCTGGTGATTATGCCAGTGGAATAATCGTCCCAGAGGGCGTCGCCCATGCATCCAATATTCTACCTACCTCAGGCAGGAAGGCGCCTGCAAACGGTCAAAAGCGCGCCGCGGTTTCTGCCTGCGGGTTTCATGTCTTCAAAACTTTTCAACCACAAACGGGAGATGCTTCTTTGACCTGGAGCCGCCACGCCACCACATCTTCTGTCCTCTGGACAACCCACCACCGTCGTCTCTCCCTGATCAACCAACCACACTCACGTTGCCGTGGAGCAATTTTCACCGATCCCTCTTGTCACGGCGTCATCTTGCTCCCGCGTCCTCGAGACTTTCTCTTGATTTCCCCGTCCCCTTCACCAAGTCCGAGCGCCATCCCAGGCTCGTCAACTGATCACCGTCGGTCTTCCTTCGCCAACAACCCTCCTCGAGTCACGCACGCATACTCGCTCCGTGTGGTAAGTCAAATTCCTGTACATCTTGATTTCGTCACTCCATTTCCAATATTCCTGTCTGCCTCTGTTGATTCGTGGCGGTGCTGGCTTACGACTTCTGTCTGCTACTCACGCATGCCAATCTCCGCGGCGCCTCGTCCAACTGCTCCGGAACGGTTTTCTGCTCAGGACGAGCACTGCCTGGCTTTGAGAACACTCCTCTGCTTCATGTAGCCCTGTTTGCAGCTTCCCCTCCACCACTCTTCCTACCTGGGTACCTTGGTCGTCTCCGAGCCACACCTTCAAAGTTCCAACAGACCTCCTCCCTTCTCACCTCAGGCTGAAACCTCGACCAGTACCCTCCTCGGCTTGCAACATCCCACAGGAAAGAGCAGTCCATCTGTTGCAATGTCATTTTGACGAGCTTCACTCCTTCAACCCCCGCTCCTTCTCTCAAAACCTAATCTGTTCTACCCACATCCCCTCAATCCTACTCAGCCCGACGCTGACCGGCCTCGCGCCAGCACCAAGATCACTGCGTCACATCATGTCGGAGATTTCCTCAGACCAAGGCAGCACTACCGTTGTTGAGTCAACTGAGCCCATGCCGCGCGCCCTCACCCCCGTCAGAGAGCGCGATGAGACCACGAGCATCACTGCCGACTCCGATGATGCTCAAGTCTTCAGCAAGGATGCCGATCTGGCCTTCAGACTGAAGTCTGGTACGGGCCATGTTGAGTACAAGGTTAACAAGTTCAACGTCGCGTCTGCCTCTGACGCCTTCGGACGCTTGGTCTTTAACGAGAACGGCGGTGCCGATATCATCGACCTGGACGACGACTTGGCCGCCTTCGCTGTCATCATGAACATCGTTCATTACCGCTTCGCTCTTGTCAAGAAGCAGCCTACCATGGGTGAGCTGTACCGTGTTTGCATCGTCGTCAGCAAGTACGAATGTACTCATCTCATTCAGCCCTGGGCCGACCGATGGACCGCCATCCTTGTGGACTCCACCGCTAGCGATACCACTACCATGGAGAACCACAAGGCCCTCTGGGTTGCCTGGGTTCTGGGTTGCGTGATCCCCTTCCGACAGATGTCGGATTCTCTGATCGTCACCAGCAAGGTCGACGAGGATGGCGACCTTGTCCACATTGGCGGTTTCAAGGTCAAGGAACTCACGCTTCCCATGAACCTCCTCGGTATGTGTGCTTTTCCCCTTCATGCACTCCTGAACGATACTGACATCAAGCTCCCGGCAGATGGTATTGTCGACGTTCGTTCGAAGACCGTGGCTGCACTGCTCAAGGCCATCAAGAAGCCCATGGACCACTTGACTGGATCCGGTCCCAAGCAGGAGGGTGTCACTTTCTGCAAGGTCGGCACAGAGGCAGTTCAATGCGAGATGATGTTGCTCGCTGCCGCTAGCCGCATCTTTTTCCCTGCCGGACTCTACCCAGTCCCTGCCGTCGATAAGTTCATGCACAGCGTGAGCTCCATCAAGGATGCCGTCGCGGGCATTCGCTACCAGGCCTGGGTCGGCAAGGCCTTTGCCCCGCACAAAGCCCACACGGGCTGTAACCTGGGTCTAATGGACTCACTGGCGACCATCTTGAAGGAGATGCCGAGCCCCGTCAATGAGGCTCACCTAACCCACTTGGCCAAGCAGGCCGAGCTAACTGGAGTCGACAACGGCGACAATTTGGAGGGCTATGGCAGCAAGGTCGAGCCCCAGGATGAGGCAAACGCCAGCGGTGATGTTGGTACGGATGACCAGACCAAGGGAGCCGAGGACTCAGATGCCACGGCCAAGGCCAGCGAATCGGACGAGGATGCCAAGGTGAGCGAGAAGGCCGATACGGGTGTCTCGGAGGAAGAGGTCTAGACTTGATGGGTTCAAGTCGTACAGGTTTTCTCAATGAGTGGCACACGACGCATGGTTTGAAATGTGGTCTTGTTCTGGGTTAGTGCGTTGAAAGGAGGCTTGATGCAGCGGTGTCGTGTTGTTGATGCTCACAGTAGTTCGAAGAGCATGTGAACCGCTGTTGTTGCTAAGCAGCCATGGAGGGCAGTGGTCGATAGATGTTGCGATAGTAATGCAATGCTCGTCTCACGATATTTGCCGTATCGCAATTGCTTCTGTGGTTTTGATCGTGTATCGTGACATCCGTTCTTTACTCGTTCCCGGACTTTGACCTCATCTGGTAGTTGGTTGGAGCTGATCCAAGTAAGTCATCCGCATGAGCGGGGATTATGATTGCCATTATCTGCAGAGCAAGGCGATTAGATTTTTTTTCTTTCTTGGGCGGTGGCACTGGTAGGTTCCTATGACGCTAGCAGGATGACGAGGATTATGCAGCAATACATCGACATCGAGACGAGATTCGAAGCGGCCATGGACGAATACGTCGTTGCGATTCTATTCATGTATTTGTATTATATACTAAAACTACTTGGGCGGGAGTCAATCTGGTAGCTTACGGTAAGATCCAAGTGACGACACTGTTGGCGTACACATTGCCGCTCCATTCCTGCCCGCTCGTAGTATCTACGGTCACGTAAACGTCATTGCTGAAGGTGTTTTCAATGACGACAGTCCTCGTGCCATCGGGGTTCAGGGAAGCTACCGACTGGATGCCAGAGCCGCCGTCATAGGTGTAGCTACCGGTGCCATTGAGGACGATGGCTCCCTGCGGGATGAACTTGGAGTACTGTGCCATCATGTAGTAGTCAACCTGGAACTCGTACGTGTTAGTGTCCGTGTTGACCACGACCAGACCTCGGCAGCTATCGCAGCCTCCGGATGAGAGATGGGGCCCGTCGTTCTGGTCGGTGGCCAGTGTCCAGGCGAGCGATCCCTGTGCCCAGTTCTGCAGAGGGCCGACGGTGAAGCCCGAGGCAGCAGACCAGGCGGTGTACTCGGAGGAGGTCCAACACTCGGTCATGTACTGGTTGACACTCGGATTGGAGTTGTGGAAATCGGTCAAGACAGACCACTGGTTGTCAGTCGCGTAGCACTGCGTGGTTTTGTTTAGCCCGTGTGCGCAATCTCGTGAACACATGCCCCTGGACTGGACAGGCCACTTCAACTTACATGCCAAGCGACGGTATTGACAAACTCGGAGGCCGTGTCAATGACGGTCTGGGGATAACTCGGTTCATCCGTGTTGTGGTCGTAGGCCCAGATCTCGGTGTTCAGACCGGAAGCTTTCAGGGCAGGCCCGACGTTGTCCTGGATGAGAGACCCGGACTCGTCGGCATAGACGTACATGGTCGGGTAAGTGGCCTGGCTGTTGAGAGGTTCATTCTGAATGGTGATGGCGTCGACGCGTGCGCCCTTGTCTGCGTATGCTTGGATATACTTGACGAAGTACTGCGCGTAGGAGTCGACGTACGAGTGGTCCAAGTTGTTCTGCATCGGAAGTGAGCATGTGGCGAAGGGGGGCAGAGGTTACACATGAGTGGAAGTGGTCCACGCCAACAACAATGGGGAACTTACATTGACCGTGGAACCCGTCAAGTTCCTGTCGAGCTGCATCCACGCAGGCGGCGCCCAGACGGAACCAAGGAGCTTCGCATTGGAATTGAGGCTCTGCATCTCGGCCAGCAACTCGGCCATGGCCGTTCCGCGATCACCAAGCGAGAAGTCGGCCAGGCTCGCGTCGGCCTGACCGCCGGCATCATCGTACGTGTATGCAGGGTCTGCAGACAGATCCGAGGCTCCAACGGTATGACGAAGCAGGCTAAAGTCGGCGCCCGCGGATGTCATGAGCGCGGAGAGGAGCTCGGTGCGCAAATCGGCAGGCAGCGCGTTGATGACGGCGACGGTGGCGTCCGTCACAGCAGCGCCGAAGCCCGTGACGACCTGCTTGTGCCCAGAGGCGGTGTCATCGATGCTGAGACTCCACGTCGACGAGTCGCCCGGCGTCCCAGCCCCCGACACGGGCGCTTCCCACGTGCTGACATTATACTTTCTGTCGGAAGATGAGATGTAAGCCGTAGCTGCGGCATCGACCGAGGCTGTCGCCGCAGCGATGGAAGTGCTGTAGGCAGCCTGGCTGCCGCCGGCCAGGAGCGCAAGGAGACTGAGATGCATTCCGACGAAGGGAAGATATGGCAGCGGTTCTCTACCTTGGCTGGGTGACACAAGAGCTCGAGGGAAGAGAATGGCGAGTACTCAAGATCGACTGCCGTATCAGCTGCGCGCCCAACGTCTATTTCTACTCTAGGCTGTCAAGGTCGAGCAGCCGAACAAGGAAGAGGGGAGAGGAAAAAGAAAAGATGGAGGCTCGTGAACCTCACTTCCTAGTACATAATCAGTACTGGCCAACCTTGCTAGCAAGGATACTGGGCCGTTCTTTTTCAATTAGTGAGAGCGGCGTCAGCAACAAGCGCGGGTTTTCCTCTTGCCTAGACAAGGTGAAATGGTCCTGAACGAACCGACGACCTCCACGGCGGCCGCAGGTAGAAGCAGAACCGAGCGATGACCCCAGATCGGGTCGGGTCCGGGGTCTGATGGGGAGGATTCAGCTTTTCTACAACCGGCCTAGGCTGGGAGAAGAATCAAGCCAGGAAGCGACCCCAAGCCGATGAGTCCAGCCGAGAAAATTGCTAGTTACGGGCAACAAGCAGAAGAAGAAGAAGAAAGTGATGTCAGTCAGTGCGCCTTTTTGCGACCCGTGGAATTAAGGATGCGGCTAGCTTGCCCCTTGCTACCAAGGTTAGTACAGAGTCTATACCCCTTGTAGGCCATGGTGATGCTAAATATAGTCGGCCTAGAGCCATTTCGAGAATGGTTCCCGCGTCTATATGAGCTTACTTTCTCGCCATGAGGTATACATCGGTCTGGGTCTCCGTTTTTCTCTGCAGGGCCTCGGGCCCGAGCTCTGAGAGGACATTGATGGCTGATGGGTAGAATGGGGGAGAGGGAGACAAATCCATCTGATACAGCCGGTTCTTGGCTCAAGGGAAAGAACGTACGGGCGTACAGGGTAGGCCGAGAGAGGCTGGCCGGCAGGATTCCCATGAGGGAGCCGACCTGAACAGCACAGCAAGGTGGCGACCCCAGTCCCAGTTGGCATGGCCGACGCAAGCAGTTCAAGACCATTGGTATAGGGCCGCTTCGTTTCGTAGGCGGCTACCATTTGTCGACGAGCAGTAGTCATCTCGCCCTGGCACGGGGAGCCGACAATGACTTGGACGATGCCAGATGACGCTCGTTCCGAAGAGAAAATGAACTGCATTATCAGGTTGCAGTGTTGCATCTTGATGCCCAGTATATTCATTGTATACCTCATAGTTCTCGCATACTGAATTTCCTACACTCTATAATGGAGGTGGTCTTTGACACCCAGACTCCAAGGCTGCCGAAGGTAGGACAGACTCCGGTCGCAACAGAAACAGAAAATGCAGTCAAGGTGGGATATGTTGTCAAACATTGTCCCGGGACAAAGGCGAGCAAACTAATGCGGTATATCGACCTGCATAATAAAGTTGCCTAGAATCGTGTCAAGCTCTTTGGTCTCGACGCATGGCTGTTCCAGCTCCTTTGCTCTCTCCTCAATGGCGAGCAGGAGAAGGGGTGTGTCGATGGCCTACTTAAGATCTTGACTGTCACGGGCCCTCTCGTGATTCGACTCTCGTGACACCAAAGCTGCAAATCGCGAGCGATGCAGTGCAATCGAGGGATTTTGCCTCCACTTTCAAATCTCTGCCGTGGTGAAATCAGTTACCGAAGGCATCTTAGGCCCGGCGACGATATTTGTCTCTCCTGATACGTTACTCACCATACCAGCAGCCGATTCCTCTTATGACCATAAAACACCCCGTCCCCAGAGCCGCCAAGCAGACGTATCGAGGCACGGGAGACGACAGAGATGGTACAAGCTTGGACGGGTCAGCCAACGTACCTAGATTGACAAACATAATCTGGGGCCGAGGACACCGGCCGCTCTGTCATGGCTGCGACAACCAAGTCAAAGCGGAGCCGGCATTCTCGTCCTCTTTCTCAAAAACCCGCCGCCGTCAAACTTCGCGAACTGCGCAAGAATCGTAGCGCCCAGGAGCGCCTGGTCGAGAAGATCAACAGCCAGCGCCGCGGCGCCGTCCGCCGAGCAAGAGCTACCATGGAGAAGACTGCTGTGAGTGCGCTCCGGAATTATGCTTGTATGATGGACTAAGTGAGCCTGGTTGGAGGAGGAGACTAATCAAGACGCTCTGCAGTGGTCCATGCTGACAGAACCCGAGCGACGAGCGGTTCGCAACACCGTCGAGGCCCATTTACGCCATACCTAGTGAGTGATATTTGTCAATCCGCACGAACGCTGGATCCTGGGAACAGCTAACACGTCTTGTCCCTTTTTCAAAGTGACGCCGCTGCTGCTGCGGGCAATGACAGTCTCTGCACTGCTGAGGAGGTCGATAGGTCTATCACCGAGGCGTTCGACCAGCATTCGAAGCTATTCGTCTTCGGAGGAGAAGATGAACCACTGCCATTTGAGCTGTTCGAAGCACGCAAGCACACATTGGTGGATTGACGCGACTCGGGTTTGCTGAGTTACACGGAATGGCATCAAGGGACCCGGCGGCTGGTCATCGACTGGGGGAACATCAAGGCTGAACCGAAAGCACAAGGGCCGTATCAAAACACATGGCGAGGACGTATTGGACGGGAAATCGGCCAAGAGACATGACCACGGACTTTTCAAGTAACCAGGACACACATGCCCAACGGTCGGGCTGGGTCAGGGGGAGAGCAGTGTAGGGGAGCCTGGAAAGCAAATGGCACACGCAAGAAGATTATACACTCCAATGTATTCTGCCATTTTTGTGTGTGACACAATTAGGGGTAATATTCATGTGTAGTTCGTCGCGCGCAGGGCATGGACTCCGGACCACGCACTCGATAGAAGATGGAATCCGGATTACTCAATCGTCACGTTTACAGAGCGAAATGAGTCTGCTCAGACTGTCAAGTGATGAGTGGACATTACTATACTATACATGCATACTACATAGATTACCACCTCAATCGTCCATCTTGGCAATGTTCATCGCCTCAACCGCCGCGTGCGTCAGTCCCGACTGAAGTGGGCACGACAAGCCCCGGAAGAAGCTTGGACTCAGACCAAGGCACGCAAACTCGGTATCCCCAATGCTGTCGCGGCGATGCTGTCTAGCTATGGCGGCCGCGTGTTCAAACATCTCGGAGCCCGAGGCGAAGACCAGACCTGTCCAAAGCCTGGAATAGATGAACTCGATCCCAGCCCAGAATTCGCCGTCGTGGGGGTTGCGGGTCATGGAGCCCGTCTCGTACCCGAAGATGTGAAGATAGGCGTGCGTCATCTCGTGGGCCAGCATGACGATGAGACGCTCGAGATTGTACGCCTTTCCTTCGCGGTTCTGGCACCAGACGTGGATGGTGTTGCTTGACGCGTCGAACCTGGCGGCGTCCGAGCCGGGATCGGGGGATAGATATGCTTCAATGTTGACCAGAGGCTCCCGGCATGGGGTCCAACCCTTGCCGAGAATACTCCGCGGCTCTTCGTCCTCGGCCCCGGCGGCCGTCTTCTTAGTTGGGGCCGACCTCTCTGGAACCGTAAAGACACCATTGAAGAAGACGTGGTCAAGGCCGGCCATGTAGCTGAGCAACACGGCCTGCATGCGTTCCGGGTCAACGATCTTGTCCATATCAAAGGATCTTTCCTCCTCGACCGTGTCACAGAACAGATCCCATCCCGAGTTGGGTAACTCCTGGTTGGCTAGAGCGGCGGGCGAGTACAGCTTCATGAAAGACACGACAAACTCCTGATCAAAGTGGTACTTGGCTCCGGCATCACCTGGCGCATCGAGGTGGTATCTCTCCCGCGTTGAGCATGCCCACCACGGCGTAGCGCGGCTCACAGTCCCATTCCACCTTGCTCGGTAGTGATCTGCCCGATCATGGAGGGAGTACAGGATCATGTCACGATATTTGACGTTTGCGAGAGACATGGTATCGGATCGCAAAGTTCTTGGTCGGCGGAGGTGGTGGTGTGCTTTTCGATGCTTCTTCTCCTGGTCGATGGTTGGCGTACTTTGGCTGGAAATATGTGTCGTTGGTTCCTCCCAGATTGTCTCGGACCTGCTCGAAGATTGCTGCAGTAGGTCCGGTACTTATGAGGAGCCTCGCTCTCATGGCATAAAACCATGGGCATTAAATGAAGGCCGCCGTGCCATTGTCAAATGCCCGATCATTGTCATGAGAGGGTGAAGGACAAAGCACACGGAAGAAAGATGGTCATACCCTTGTATAATGGACCAAGACGCCTGCAGCGACAAAGACAGTACAGCTCACTGCTGCTGGCTATCGTTTCTGACTGCCCGTGGGAATCCATCCCATGACCGTCGAACTGGACCGATGTCAAGGCTGCGAGATTTCTGCAAGACCTTCCTTGTGCGGATTAGGAATTCGGTATTCGTACAATAGTATATTTGGTATAGAACCAGCCAGTGTAGGTGATTAATCTAGTGACCTACCTGGCTATTTACTACGTATTATCCTCATCATCAGTCATGAACCGCTCAAACAAACAAAAGCAAAATTCAAAAATGCCACACAGCCTTGCAACAAATCGCTGTTTTGATCATCATACATTCCACGGCATCACCGATACGCGCCGGCGTTGTCCTCAGCCCAACCAACACTAGTTGCGACTTTTGTTGATTTCAAATTTCCCGAGCGTCCTCTGCACCCTCTTCTTGCTCATCCGCCTCTTCGACTTCCCAGTCCCTCCAGCTGGTTCCCCTGACGAAGCTGACGCCCTTCCTCCAGTTGCCTTCGCGGATGGCCCGGACGTCCTTCTCATACACGGCGCCGGTGATGGCCAGGGCCAAGACGAAGACCCAGAGGTCGCCACCCCGCATCGCCTTCCACCATCGCCTCTTGACGCCGACCTTCCAGAGACTGTCGATGCTGGTACGGGCGCTGTAGAGGAAGACGGAGCGGCCCTGCTTGCGCTCGAGGAAGCCCCACAGACCGGCCAGGAAGCCACCGAAGAAGAAGCGCTGCGTCGGCAGGAACGTGCGCGGCAGCCAGGCCTGAAAGAGGCATATGCTGGCCCACGCCGTCGAGATGGCGCCCGTGACGAAGCCCGAGAGGCGCAGGGTGCGCGCCAGCAGGCCCGTCAGAACGGTCAGGGGAGCATGGTAGAGGGCCTTGTAGCGAGGGAGCATCAGCAGCGAGTAGAAGACCAGGAAGAAGCGACCCATTCTCGGGAACGAGCGCAGCCAAAAGGATACATAGGTACGGATGCACGAAGGGTCAGCAGGGTGCAGCGTCGCGCAGCTGAGGGACGTCATGAGCGGGTGTGCTCTCGACGTGAGCGGGGCAATCACAGCCAGCGAGGCCGGCAGGGTTTCCTGGTTTGGAAACAAGGTCGGGCTGATAAAAGGTCTGTGAACACTTGGTGGTTAGCCGGGCAGACAAATCAACCAGACAGACACAAGGAGATGAATACGTACGGCCAGTTCAGCTTGGCCATCTGGGCAAGACTGTCGGCGACATCCCACGGCGTCGGCCACTTGACGCCGGCAGGCAGGTCCTTGGGCGCGCTATGCAGGTACTCCGAGGTGCCCTTCCAGATGAAGTCGATGTAGGAGACGGGGGCACAGTCGCGGTCAAAGACGGTGGCATGCAGGAGCTGGCCAAAGGCAAAGGGCTGCAGCATCCAGCTTCCGAACCACCATGGCCTCTCCCGCCTGGTCAAGCCTTTGCCGCCCAGCTTGGCCTTCCAGCCCCATACGGCGCCGTCGTCCTCGAGCAGATTCCAGCCGAACTCGAGCGCTCGAAAGAGCGTGTAGATGGCGATGTAGACGCGGACCTGCTCGGCCGGGTATATGCCCAGGGCGAGGCCGGCCAGACTGGCGCCGACGGCGGGTGCGTACGGAGAGGTCAAGGTCTGTGCCGTCCGGGGGTTCCGGGCCCGGAACGGCTCGGCCGAGGGGTCCAGCAGGTGAGCACGCATGCGGCTGAGGAAACGAAACAGCAGCCGGTAGAGGAGCAAGATGGTGGAGAGAGATAGCGACAGGCGCAGCGTTGGCGATTTGTACAGCGGCTCCTTCTCCTGACCTTGCCTAGACAAGCTGCAAGAGGGCGGGAAGAGAGTGGTTAGCTTCTGGGCAAGGCGAGACCACGGGGCCCCCGTTGGACAAGGGCGGGAAACACATACTCTTTCTGGCCCTTGAGTCTGGCCACGATGACGTTGTAAAGCTTCATTCCCAGTCCTGTAGTGATGAAGAGGCGAAGAGCATGGCGGACAGCCCGGACGTTGTAGGTATCGGCCCCCTTGGGCGAGGGCGAGGGCGCAGACGAGGAATCCGAGGAAGTCGCTCTGCCCTTGGCTTTACCTCTAGCACCGTCGTCGCCGGCGCCGTTCATGTACTTCTCAACAGCGCCGACAGTCGGGGCTCTCTTCCGCAGCAGCCTGGAGCGCGACAGAACATATTTGTGAAGGGACTCGTACTCGCGGGCAGAAACGGTGTATCGAATGGCGTTGCGCAACACGGGGTCGGCGAACGAGGACGCGCTCTGCGCTCTGGACGCAGCTCGCGGGCGCGACGAAGACGACGAGCCCGAGCCGGGTGCCTCGACGGCGGGAGACTCTTTGGAGTGGCCGGACCGGGAGGCCATAATGTATCGATGGACGGGGGCGGACCCTGACCAGCTGGGTTACCTAGCAGCTGGGCCGTTGTTGAGAGATGAGAATGTCTGGTCTATTGTACACCATGCCGTCTCGTGTCGTCTTGGTGCTATGTAGACTCGGCGTAGTTTCCCTCGTCAGTAGCCGGGTGCGAGGGTGAAGTGCGTTGTTGGTGGATGAGCATGTGCCAGTCAACAACTCTCGCCGGGGGTCGCGTCGACGGAGTATCGAAAGACGGACGGGAAGGAATGTCTCGACCTGACCTAGCCACGTAGGTACATGCAGATGGGGGCACCCAGATCAAAGAATTGAATACTACTACCAGCTATGTTGTGCCCGACCCTTGTTGCCCTTCTGCTTCTTCTTGTTGTTTTGCGAACGTCGGGAGTGGTGCATTGAAGCAGCAATCTTATTACTTTTCTGGCGTTGGGCTGCAGAAGCCGAGGCGAAATTGCATGTGAGTTGGATCCAGCTTCTTCCCAGCTTCCATCCCTCGGCAGCCCCCCCAAAACTGGAAAAGACGGGGGCGGCGACGTCAGGGTTCAGTTCAGTGGGGCTCTCCGACTTCTGGGGAAGATGTCGAAGGGGTAAAGGGGGGCCCACAGCTACCTAGGTTAGGTGGTTTTAGTGCTCATTTGGGCCCGGTAGAGGTCCCTAAACAGCCGTGGTTAGGTAAGTAATAAGTGCAGCGCAATCCCCCGTATGGGATGTTTTGATGCATCGAGTGCTCCCAAGGTCGCGAGCATCTTCCCTGTTTCTGCATCTATTGCAAGACTTTCTGAAAACGTTTGCAAGGGATTCGATCTTAATTACTGATTACTTCCGATTGAACCTTCAGAGAAAAAATGGCTGTCAACTTGTCATTGATAGCTGGCGGCTCAGGTTGTGCAACCCTTCCACATTTAGGTAACTAGTATACTACAAAGCATAAAGTATACTCGATACTTGATCGGACAGCTGTATACACAATACGTACGTGCCTTGGCTGTCCCGTTTGCATGGTTTAGGTTCGGCCTGCATCATGCACTGACTGTACGGACTATGCATTCGGCCTGCAGATCGAGTATATACCGGTATACCTACCTACTAAGCGCCGAGAGGCTCATTGATATGAGTACCGGTCCTCACAAACCGCCAGTGCCCGCCCTCTTTCTCTTCTCTACGGAATCAATCGAACCACCGTACGAATGAAGACCAACGTCACGCCGACGTACCTACAGGATGGCGATGGATGGATGTGCACTCGCCACTCAAATTACAGAGTACACGTATGATCCATCACCCAGCAGACCAACGGGCAGGCCGTCATCGGAATGGGGATCCATCGTTATCGGAATGGGCTGCGCTGTCCAGTTCATTGGCTACTGTGGCTACCTGATTCGTGACTTTTAAAGTCCGACATCCTTTCCAAAAAGACGACTCCAGCCGAGGCTGTCTGCCATTCATCCAACAGCGCTGCAACCCACACTCCCTCGAGGACGTTTCGTTCCGCTTCCGTCTCTTCTGCTGCCCAGCCGATTCCTCGTTTGAGACATATATAAAACCACCACCCAGAGGCACTTATAAGATGGATACTTCGGGCGCCGTCGTCTTCCACAACGGCAGGTTCTTTCAGAGTTCGGGCACAGATGGGCGGGATCACCACTTTGTGAACTGCGTCGTGGCCGATGCCGCTGGACGAATCACCTACGTTGGCCAGCCTGGTGACGCCCAGGTTGCAGACGCCGAAGCGGTGGGGGCTCTCCGGCATGACATGCAAGGCCGCATCGTCTTGCCGGGCTTTTTCGACGGCCATATACATCTCCTCAGCCTCGGCCAGTCGCTAAAGAGCGTGCCGCTGCAGCACTGCAAGAACCTCGAAGACATCAAGTCGGCCATCAAGGACTATGCAAAGGCCAACCCGAGCGTGCCCAGGATTACCGCAAAAGGCTGGATGTTCTCCATGACGCCCGGCAAGGTGACCGCTTCCATGCTCGACGGCATCGATCCGCGACCAATCTACATTGATGAGAAGAGCTTGCACGCGACCTGGTGCAGCACGGCTGCGCTCGAGGAGCTCGACATTGCGGATACTCCCGATCCCGTGGGAGGCACCATCGAGAGGGACGCCGAGGGCAGGCCCACCGGCGTCCTGCTCGAGTCCTGCGTCATGCTCATCATCTGGCCGCACCTCGCCCGCGTTGCCTCGATGGACGAGAAGCTGGCCTCCATCAGGGCCGCCGTAGACGTCTTCAACGCCGAGGGATACACGGGCGCCATTGACATGGCCCTGGACGAGAACGCGCTCGAGGCCATACGGGCGCTGCGGCAGAAGGAGGACCTGCCCTTCCGGCTCGCCGCGCACTGGCTCATCGCGCCCAAGAAAGACCCGGCCGAGACGTTGGCGCAGGTGGACCGGGCCATCGGGCTGAGGGAGGAGCTCAACGCCGAGGCCAGCCCCGACTTCCGCATCGCCGGCATCAAGATCATCTGCGACGGCATCATTGACGCTTGCACGGCCGCGCTGACGGAGCCGTACTCGTCCAACGCCGTCGACTGCAGCCCCTTGTGGACGCTGGAGGAGATAGCGCCCGTCGTGAGAAAGGCCGACGAGGCCGGCATGCAGTGCGCCCTCCACGCCATCGGGGACTACACGGTGCGCATGGCCGTCGATGCCCTCGAACAGAATGCCACCGTGGGGCGCAGGCACCGCATCGAGCACCTGGAGCTGGCCATGCCAGAGGACGCCGCCCGGCTGGGGCGCCTGGGCATCACGGCGTCGGTCCAGCCCGTCCACTCGGACCCGGCCATCCTGCGGGCATGGCCCAAGCTGCTGGGAGAAGACCGGTGCGAGCGCGCGTTCGCCTACAAGGACTTTGCCGACGGCGGCGCCGTGCTCGCCCTCGGGTCCGACGCGCCGACGGCACCGCACGGTCCGCTGCAGAACATTTACACGGCGACGACGCGGCGCTCGGCTCGGGAACCAGACTTGCAGACCACGGTGAACCCCCAGTTTGCCTTGGAGCTGTCGGCCGCCATTGCCGGGGCCACCGCGGGCTCCGCATACAGCTGCTTTGCCGACAATCTGACCGGCAAGCTCGAGGTCGGACTCTCGGCAGACTTCGCAGTGGTCGACATGGAGTGGGACGCCGCGAGTCTATTACAGGCGAGGGTCAAGCAGACATGGTTCAAGGGCAAGAAGGTATTCGAATCCAGCCCTAAAGAGCATTCGAACACGGAGTAGGAGAGCACCCGAGGCGGACGATGGCGAGAGAATAAGACAAAGAAGAAAAAACTAATAAACTAATAAACTACTCAAGTCATGATCCGATGGTAGCATTTATAATCATGATATCAAAATCGACATGACCCTTGTGCTTCTGTCTACTTCGCAAGCATCCGCAATTCTCTACAATAATTATACATGCTAGGTATCTACTAGGCATAACTTTCGAGGTCCTGCATTTCAGTCATCAGTCATCATGCGTTCACAAGGGGTGAGAGGCGAGGGGGAAGATGGCGGAGGGAGAGGACGATAGAGGATGAGACAGAGAGGGAGAGATACATGATCCAAGACGCAAACCGTGTTGCGCGCGGACTGACCACAATCAGCAATACCTACCTTCTCACCTAACCTGAGTTACTACCCAACCCAGGTCGGCATGCATCCCGCCGTTGGAGGCGGTGACATTGCCAAGGCGTCTGGCGACATGATGGCGAAGGCAGACGGGTGCCGCTAGTAAAGCCAAATCCAGCCAGGAATTCATCGTGAGCTGCAGCAGAGGAGACCGAGGAGGAGGAGAAGAAGAAGAAACAACAGGCGGGGACGAATCAGAGAGAGCCCGTGGCTCTGGAGACCTCGTGACCACATGTGGGCGGTTTAGGAAGGCCAAGTGTTTTTGTGAGGGGGTCGATCAAGGACGCGATTCCAACTTATCTGTGCCTCGAGGCAGTCGTTGACGATGCCATGCGTGGCTGTGTTCTCTTGAGTGCTTGGCCTTTCCGCGCAATACGCAGTGGGTGATCTTGGCGACCGACTGGCGCATCCAGCTCCAGGCGAGCCGACAGTCGAAAAAGGCCATCATGACTGGGGATTCAACTTGTCGCATCTGCACGACCTACTCATGCATTCCCAGCCCACGTTCTCGGACCTGCGCGCAATGGTTTGATCAATTGTTGCTCCCGTATACCACCGACCAGACCGTGCTCACTGCACATCCGGACGCATTGGCTGGCCGCCGGGCAGTATTCGATACGGGCCGGTGGTCATGTACAGATCAGCCCGAGGTGGTATAACGGACGTAGTCGGCGCTGCCGGGCTGGGTGGCGTGAAACAGGCCGGATGACGGAGACATATACCTTGCCATACATTTTACCTGCCCGCCGCCCAGACTGCCTGCTATCGGACTTGGGGTCTGGGATGCGACGCTTTCCGACCCTGAGCCCTGGGGTCCTGGCCGAGCTCCCGGGTGGTCGGCATACTTGGATACAGACCTGCACGTAACTACGAAAGCGTCGACGTGTGCGTTGTGCAGGCCAGGCAAGTAAGGTAGATAGTGTTGACTCGATTCCACCCTTGCCTCGTCCCCGCAGCGTCGACGCATTCTCCTTAACCTGGCTGTCGTCCCTTGGCGCCTGGCCACATGCATTAGATGCTCTTGCTGGGGGGGGGGGGGGGGGGGGG